>VIGQ01002023.1:0-40000 GCA_009663005.1 Actinidia chinensis | reverse complement strand
GTGACCCTTACAGAACTTTAAGGGCAAAAATATTAAAAACTAACCATAGGAAGTTATTCGTTACAAACAACATTATTATCACTGGAATTAACTGGTGTGTGTTTCTATACTAACGTTTTTGTAACAGGGGCTTTCTTTTTATAAACACCAAATTTATGGTTGGCGGATCGCAGCAATCATCGTGGATGATAAGCGTTGGATCTGCAGAAATTATAGAATTAATTCTCCCTCTATTCAAACTTAGTTTTACTTGTACCCTAAATAATGAAGTTATTTACCCAGTTTATACAAGAGGTCCAAAAGGATTTTGAGAATTTTTTTTATTGATCATCTAGATAAATATGTTTTAACAATAGTATGGGCGGACCTCCAACTTTTACATGTCACATAGTAAACATTAATTATATTGAATAATATGTAAATCATTTTTTTAACTACTAAAATAATATAAATAGACATGTTATTTATGTAAAATTATATATATAAATTAACTACAAAATACCAGAAAACATATATACACTAAGATCAGGACGTATATATCGCTGTGAAATGAAAGTAAACATTAATTGAAAATCTAATAAGAATTTATTATTTTTTGGGTTTCAATGTTTATTAAGATATATATATTATGATGAGTGACCAATTAGTGTTTTAAAAAAGTAGATTGCCTCAATATTGATTTCTTCTCCCTCTCCAGTTCAGTCAAATGGTTATAGTATAGTTATAGTTGGGTCAGTGAGGTTTTTGAGTGATTGTAATTTGATGATAGGTCCATGCAACGATGTGGCATGAAACTCCTCGGCCATTAATTTTTTTTGATCTCCTTTGGTCTCATCTTCAAACTGAGAATGCAAAGCACTTTTTTGTGCTCGTCCGCTCCATTTGTGTGGTTTAATACTGAAGGTGGGGCCCGTTGGGAAGAGATTTTAAAAAGTGATTTGTGGACCATATTAACTGTGTTGCAAATATTTTGAAGATACGGCACGTCTTGTTTGAGGGAAAATGCCAAAAACCTCGTTTAAAAAATTAATTAAAGGGGCGTGGTTTACCAAAAAGCCAGGACGGCTTTAGGGAAGTGTACCTGAATTATCAATGAATGTAGGGTTGTTTTACATCTTCCGCAAACCATAATCCAACGGAACTCTGTTCCAATGGAATGAACTAATTATATATCGAGTGAAAGCAGGATCCGGCGGCTAGAGTCCATTTCAAAGTTTCATGTACAGTAAAATTATGTGATTATTTATTGGATGATGTTGCCCATTCCTGATAGCGATTTGTTTGGTTTATGCTCCGGTGATAGAATGTAATTATGGATGTTTTTAAAAATTAGTTGGTTAAAATATGGAGATTTATATTTAATGATTCAAATATTTCTCTTTGTAGGACCATTAAAATAATTATATGTGCAAAAAGTTACGATGATGGGACATTAGTTGTCACATAATTATATTATTTTGGGGGGATATCTAGAATAATTTTTAGTACAATTCATTTTTTAAAAGAAAATTATTATTATATTTTTGTAACCATCGACTTCCTATTAATTTTGATTTTTTGTATAGATGATCTAATTATGTCTTGCAAGAAAGAATAATTTAGATTAGTTAGTTGGGTTATGATAGGACTCACGGCCCAAAAGTTTACTCTAAGGTGGAGTGAACGAATTCGAAAGGTAGTTTTGCCTATATAGCTTTAAATTGGAGTCATTACGTGATTTGTATGATTAGATTTGTTGTCAATAACGAACCTAATCACACAAAATTAGGGTTATTCACGGGTCGGGGTCACCCGAAACCTGAATCGAATTGGTCGGGTTGGAGAAATTAGGTCCGAATTCGATCACATAATGGTGGACTGTGGTGATGGAGCGGATAGATCGGGTGAGAAATGTGGCGGGTTGTGGTGGGTTGGTTGAGTAAAAATTACGGAATTTTAGTGTAAAATATTTATGGGATATGAAGGCGGTATTTTGGACGGTCGGAAGATTGGACGAGTAATGACCGCACACGAAAAAAACCGAATGTGGTCGGGTTAGTTAAATTTCATCCGTTATATCGTTCGTAGGTGAGCCAGGTTAGTCGGTTCGGGTCGGGTCGGTCGGGTTGGACGATTGATAGATATTGAAAACAGCTTACACAAAATTATGATGTAATTTTGTAACACCCACACCAAGGTAGTCCATACCGGGCTCGGCCCCAAGCCTCCTTATAAGTACTTTCCTCCGTACGTGAAACGTTGAAATTGGTAAATATAAAAAATTAAAAAAACAACTATTGATGAGGTGGTTGATGCCAATTGTTCTTTTCTTTAAAGACGCAATAACTATTGTGAAGTTGAAAGAGATTTTTGATAAACCACGGATGTTGTCCTGTTGAAATTGCTTCAATGAATACAATAACAATTGCAATGTTGTTTAAAGAACAAGGTCCATGCGCTTTTCTCCGGTGGTAACAGTAATAGTAGAACAATTGAAAGTTCTAGGGTTCAAATGTTGGGATCATTAACCAATCTTCCCCCTAAACATAGAAAATATTCTATGTGTTATTATTCCATTAATTAGTTGTGAAGACTCGATCTGATTTTGAGTGGTTAATAAGTACGATGTTTATTAAGCTCTGAGAATTTAAGGCCTATTAAAAAATTGTAGGGTGCAAGCTAAATATTTGAACTTAATGTGTGATTAAAAGATATTTTAATTGAAAGAAGACTAAAAGTGTAATAATGGTTGGTTGGATTGGTGACAGGCGTCGGTCTTAACTTTCTTTTACGCTGACCGTGTGTGGAATCTATATATACGTGTTGGATATATGGGAAAGTGTGTACATATCTATATCACTCTAATTGAGAGAGTAAATAAAAAACAGAGAGAGAGAGAGAGAGGAAGAAAATAAGAGAGGGGGTAAAGCTCACCCGTGAGAGAGATTTGATTTGGACTTGTAGTGTGATTCTTTAGTAAAGTTTCATATTAATTATTTGATCTAGTTTAAAATGTTTCAAGAATGATGATCGATGTTTTGTTTTTGTATCAAAAAATGGTACAATTTTTAAATTTTCAAACTTTTGAAAGTAATAAAATAGGTTCACTATTACAGAAACAACTTTTCATTCCCTCCTCTCTCCTTCCCACCATTTGGCCAAGATATTGGCAAACCTTCTGACAACTCCGCACTCTGCCCACCTCCTCTGGTAGCACTCCTCCGATGTCATCTCCTCCACCTTGGACGGACACTTTCGTCGTGACTCCTTTCTCTGGGTGACCCTCCGGGACACCTTCCTGTTTACAAAATAATATTTTAACACTTATTTGGTTTTTATGTTAAGAATATTTTTTCTTTTTAAAAAAATAATAAAACAAAAAACATGTAAATATGCCCAACAAAAGTATTTCTCTATGGGGAGGGAGTTATAAAAATAATTAAAATTCAAAATATTATTTTCCCAAATATTTAACTTTTAAAAACTTTGATTGCCCCTTTCCTTATGTGATGGTATCGTGGTGAGTTAATGTTTAGCGGATACTTAATAATGTTTTCATATAATCCAGAACTCTAATAGAGATGGATCAACTTCGTCTATGTACTATTTTAAGTATGCAATTTGATGCAATTAGTAAGAGCAATCTATCAAACACAAATCATTTAGATCTAATTAAGTAAAAACAAATATTGCTACAGTTTCAGAATTTAAATCAAAATATTTTTTATAATTTAAAACGAATTCTTAATTAGATTCGCTTGGTTACGGAAATTCACACTCTCAAGTTAGTCTAACTCATTCACTTTAAATTCTAATTTTTTTGTGTTCTAAATCCCGGACTATGATTTCTCAGCACCAAAATTTCACTTTTGAAAATGACGAAGAAAATCTCTAGGAACCTAAAAGAAATTAAGAGAATCGAACTTTTCGGACCTTAAAAAATCTTTTTTTAAAAAAAATTATTTTCGTTGTCTTCACCAAATTCTTGAGCCAAACATCAAGAAAGAATTGGCAATAAATATCTTATACCGTTGTTTTGGATTTTAGGATTGGAGAAGGAAAAAAAGGAAAAAAAATTTAACTAGCTCCCATAGTTAAATTTAATCATTTTCTGTAATTTATTTTCTTAAACAAATTATCCATAAATCCTTTCCCAATATACCCAAAGACACTCATAAGAAAATAAATGAAAGATCTGATCATAAAGTTTTTGTTATTTTATTTCCGAAAGTTTTTGTAATAAGTCAAATATTTTTTACCCTATCATGCACAAAGTAGTTCGCAATGAGACGCCACCAAAAAAATACTGTGCAGTTTCTGAAAATAATCCACTTGTATAGAAATAACACAATAATAGAAATAAAAAAGTGAAGGGAATTCTTTAATTTTTTTTTAATTGATCACGCTTGCAGGGACAGATGCATACAAATAAATTGAGATATTATTGATATAAGAAATTCAACATGTAAATACATGTCGTTGGGCATGAGTAAACTAAATAAATAAAAAATATCATTAATATTAAAATAAATTCAATCAATGACAAGAGATTGAGGCGAAGTTTGGAATAATAAACAATAAAATATTAATACAAAGCTCCAAGTACACAACATATTAGAAACTTAGGCTGAAGCAAATAAACAAAGTCTAGAAACTTAAACAAAGGACTCTCTGACGAGACTGAGAAGGGCTTTTTGGAAAGCGTCGTAATTTAGTGGGTGGGGAAAAAGAGGGTTGCGATTATATATCATTCTCTCGCCCCAAGAGGTGAAAGCGAATTTGGTGGCATTTTGTCCACTCGAGTGCATCCCAAGAATTTTCGGTTGGTTACTCGCATCTCCTTCAAATTGGTTGCGCTGTTGACGTCAAGGGAGTTTTCTAGCTTCGGGACAAACCGATTATACAAACGCGCCCAGTGATTCCCAACTCATGGCAATACCTTGAAAAAGCAAACAAATCAGTTAAGACACCAAATGCACCACCTTCAATTTGGGTTAGAGCTCATAGATCCAACATTCTCCATCCTCTGAAAGCATCCCTCCCGTCCAGAACCTCCATTGATACCACATTGCCACGGGGATAGTTGCTGAATCATGAATCAATTTGGAAGACATGCTTAATCCTTTGGGCAAAATACTTAGTTCAATCCGTAGATGGGTAAAGCTGTTTGCAACCAGTGACGGTGGTGGTGGTGGTTCCTCCATCCTCAAGAATGCACTTCAAATTCCTAAGATACGCAATTCTAAAAATTTTAAATTCGAAAAAAGCATCCGTTTCTAGCCCCGTTTCCATCCACACATTTTCAGCATGTCGCAAGAAAGAATAGACATGCAGGCATTTAACTCGCAGTTGTTTTGGCCAACCAAATCTGATTAGATGTAAGTTCATCATGGCCCACTAGTTCAAAATAATTCGAAACGAATGAGTACATCCTCTATTGCCCAAAGGCAAGATGCATGATCTTCTTCTCGTCCTCCTTTATACGTAAACTTTCTTGTAACTATTTAAAAAACCCCCATTCCATCCCTCCTGAGCTAATACAGAACCTGAATTCTGTTAATTTTTCTCTTCTCCATGATAGTTGTTTTGAATAAAGTAGTATTGGATGTAGTTATTACTCTCAGAAATCTTAATATCAAGTGAAGAAAGTGAAACAAAAGTTGCTAAGCCTCACTTGCGACAATATCTTCACTTTTATCACTTACCCCAAAATTCCATCAAAAAAGTTTGGGAACACAAAATATTCTATCTGAGATATCTTTGCTTATCAACCAGTAACAAGAACTGCTCACTATCAACAAAATGTTCACATGTTTAACTTCAATCTTTTAAGATGAGTAAGATTCAAAAAAATCCAAATGAGCGAACAACTCCAACTTGGTCTTTGTTGTGGACTTCAAACCTCAAGTGACTTGAGTTCACTTAGCTCCACAGGGAGAGGAGAACATTCAAATCTGGAGCAATTGTTCAGACGTAGTTCACGACAAGAGTGACCAATTAGATACGAAAATTGGCAAAGAATTTGATACCAGTGCTAGATAGTCCAAGACATGGAGTGTGCCACATGTATCGAAGAAAGAGTCCGGAATCACCTTTAGCGTTAGAAACAACCTCGAACAGTAATGTCAAGGAGCATGGACAGTTGGGGGATGATTCCGCAAATTGCTCAGCGTTTGGTTATCCATAAACGAATTATAATGCCTTTTTCCATTCCTCACCTCTGGCATCTTCTCCGTTAGAAGTTCCGCTCTCACCAGATGTAACACTCATCTCCTTTCGGGGACAGTCATTGCCAACAGCAAAGTCTAGAATCTATCATGCATATTCACATAGTCATTGTCTCCATCTCATAGCACTTTCCAACAAAGATGCATATCTATAAGGGCTTCCAAAAAAAAAAAAAACAACAATTAACAATAAAAAAAAAAATATACAAACCCCATACTAAAACAAAAAAAAAAAAACGACAAAAAAAGAAGTTGTGTCTTTTTCCCTCCCCTATCCTTTCCTCCCCATCCTTCTGGTCGTTTACAAACAAATAAAAAAAAAAAACAAAATTATCTTAATTTTTTTTTTTTCTTGTACATTCTCCCTTAACAACGTTGCGTCTGCCAAAGTAAGTTTACTTGAAAGGAAAGCCCTTCTTGCTCTCCAAGTAGTAAACGACAATTTAGATTCCTCAATCTTGGATCTTCCGGATAGAGTCACAAAAAAAAGACAATTCTTTTGCTCAATGTTGTTAAGTAGTATAGGCAACTTTTAAGGACTGAATACTTCTACATCAAGTCTTCAATCAAAGCATTTACAGGTGAATATTTAAGTCTTTTAAGAACTGTCTCCAATATTCTCAATAGTTTGGTTTTCTTAAAGCGCCACCCGCAACCTAAGTGCAAGTGGCAAAGCCCCAAACTTTTTGACTATTTTCAGCATGTTGTTGATGGTTGGAGATCTTGCACTATGCCACTTTTAAGTTGAACAATTTCCCATGCTTCTTTTTCAGGTAAAACCTCCACCCTTGATATATCATAATCGTTTCCATCTTCGACAAAAGTCTTTCTTTTTTTTCTGGTTGTCAGAAAACTTTGCCAACCATTTGATGGGCATTGGGAACCCTACAAGCATTTAAATCCACCTCCCGCCAAAACTCATCTAAAAGCAACAAATATTTCTTGGCCTCAGTTTCTCTAACAAGTGCAAGCAACTCTGTCGGTGACTTACATTTTTTAATTGTCCATGATAAACGCTGCATAACGCATAAACTTTTTCCTTGTATTTGTCTAATGGTCAAGATTTTGAGACGATCAGCCATATCACAAAATTCAAAATTGATGCAATATCAGGGCTGGCAGTTTAGGAGTGTATGATTGTGGTCGCCCACTCCACCCATTCCCCAAATACAAACTTTGGAGTTGGTCTGTCTCGAATCTTCTAAGTACCGTCTCCATAGTGTTAAAGCAGAAAGAAGCTGTGAATTTTGACGCAGGAAATGATCTTCTTCTCACATTAGGTGGTAGTGAATCAATGACAAAGCAATATTCAAATTTTAGACTTCTCTAAGAGTTTCCAAGCCACAGTTACAGATCATGTTACCACTCGCCACCAAGCTCTACGTGCAAAAATGTCAGGACATAATTCCTATGAGGCATTTATTCCATCTTAGAACTCTGGCTTTATGATCATTATATTTTTTCTATCTCCTCAACATTCTTTTTCCATTCTTCGAGTCTTTTCCATTCTCGATAGATTTTTCGCATAATGATTGCGTTTAGCAATTGGAACCCATAAAGCACGCCAAACTCACAACAGGTTGGGCGGGGGCCAGGATGGGCAGTTACAACTGCGAATATAACATGAAAAATTAGCATAATTTAAAGTTTGATTAAGATGCCAAAATAAAGAATTTCTAACACAATGATGCATTATGAGATTGTTAGTTTTTAAGAGGATATGACTGGAACGTATGAAGTTTACTTGTATTCTCGATAGAACCAAGTTGATCATTTGCAAACCGTTCAGGTTAATGGACAAAAGGTAGTGGCTGCATGACTCAGACTTGATGTCATTGCATGATTTTTTATTTCAAATGGACAAAAGGTTATTTCATCCGCCTATACAGAAAAATTTTACTTGTGTTTCTATTTGTGTAGTGACTAGCCTAGTTCCACACATTGGGACCCCTTCCCTCTAAAAGTAAAAACATTCATTATATGATTTTATATTTGAATGAAAATGAGAAATGACCTAATTGTTCGAGCGGCTTTGTAGTTTATCTATATCTTTTTTGGAGAAAATGAGAGAAAGATAGAGTTAACTTGGTACTTTAATTCTTCTTTTGTTCTCGTTGTCCTAACATTTTGAGAACAAAAATATTTAATTGGGCTGTCTTTTGATCACGGTTTTTTTTTTCTGGTCGTTGGGCTTAATTGCTGATAAAGCTTGAGTTGTGGGCATTGGGATTAGCTTGGTGTTTGCCAATTAAACAGGCTGGGGTATTCCCACCAGGATGCAATATCAGTTTGGGGATACCAAAAGGATTAATCCCAAACTATTAACCTATACATATATTAAAAATGAGGTATTCAATGAATACTCTACTATTTGCATAGGAGTGGTGATAGTATCCTCTATTTGGAATGATTGCTAATATTCGGCCTCTAACTTGCATATTATAAATGAGACTAAAAATTTAATAAAACTATTGAAAGAAATAGTTCTTTCACTAGTCGCTTTGTACTTTGAATTGCAAGTATGTTGCTATACTTTTTAATACTGTATAAACCTCTTTTGTTGTTTATAATGATATGACGTAAACTACTCAATAGACATATGCTGGCATGCATTAATAGCGGGTTATGCGACGGTTATGCTAGAATCACGAAGATCTCTAATTTGAGTATAACTTAGTAGGTTTACTAGACAAGTCGACTAATATGCCGATGGACATGTTATGGGTAGAATAGTGAGATATTAATTTGTACCAAACATTATGGCTAGTTTTACACAATATATCATAGAATACTTGAATATATAGTGATGCTAATTAGAGTTTGTCGGTGATTTTTCCCCTATAACTAAGTTATATTTCTTTCGAAGTGGTGTCTATTTTGTTATTTTTTTTCATGAATATGTGATTGGAATTAGGTATAGATAGAGCATTGATTCGAATCACTCTTCTTTTGGGTGTGAGATTTTCACCTCATACAACTCCTATCAATTCTTTCGTAGTCTTGATCCTTTTTCTAGTTCGAGATATCTCCACACTAATATTATTGCAACCACTACGTAAAGCCAAGCTTCTTACTTTAAGCTTTGGCAAGTAAAAAGTACATTTGTTTAAAGAACGTGTTTACAATGAAATTTTATCTTGAAAAAAAAAAACAATTCCTCAGAGCTATAATTTGTTGCGATAAACACTTAGGAAGCGTATTAGCCCTATTATTAATAGGGATTAAGATGTCAAAACTCCATATACATGATATAATAAACTAAAAAGAGGTATATATATTTATAAGTTTTTAAGTGTTGTATTCTAATTTGATTGATTGATCTCATGCTGTAAGTCTGTAAGCACGTTTTTTTTTTTTTGTTTATTCTTTTTAAACTTTTTCTAGGGTATATTAGGCTTATAAAAGGTTTATCATTTTGTAACTTGGGATTAGTCCATAAAGATTTTAATTTACTAATGTATTATTGTTTTAAGGTATCATCTTCTAATTATCCAATTAATTCTATTAATACATCTTCTTTTTGAGACTTGGTGAGTACATTGACTGATTTACAACAATTATTAGTACATGTAATGTTGACATTATCATTATCAGATGATGAATAATTAGGTGAATTATGAGGGCTATTTAAGCTTTCATCAGTAATGTAACTGTCTATGTTAGTTAATTTAAAGATTTCAAAAATTTGATTTTTATTTTCTTCAAAAATTTGTAGTTTGTTTATTCTTGATTTAGACCAACATTCATTCCTATAGTGTCCTTTCTTACCACATTTATGACATGTAATGTCTTTTTTATTATGTTTTTTCGAAGGGGTAGATTTATGTGTGGGTTTATCATAGAATTTATTAGGTTGAGGACTGTAGCGATTATGTTTTTTATGAGAACGAAATTCTTTAAATTTGGTATGTTTATGTTTTCTGACTGAAGGGGCAGTTGGGGATAAACATATTGTTCACAAAAATTTTTCCTCTTCTAGTTACACTTGTTTTTCCTAGTGATATTGGTCAGGTATATATGAACTTCCTATAGATATATATATATAAAATAAAAACAACCAAGAAAATATAAAATTACCTCTTCACCATGGGCAAAATTTAGAAAAGGGTCCTCTTCTTTACTTTGGCGTGAGGTTTTTTCCTTGCGAGGAACAAACTTTTGAAAAATAGGAAACTTTCAACCTAATCATTCCAGGTTAGTTCTTTAGAGATCATGGCATCTTAAGGATAGTTGAAATAATTGAAACTTAATATTGAAAAGATCAAAACATTATATTCATTTTGTTACCATTGTTCTAAAAGACTTTAAAGGACCGATAATTAATGACCAAAAATAGCCTTTAGTATGACAAACACTTAATCAACCGTATGAGAGGAAACACGTCAAGTTATTTAGATTATATTTAGGAAAACGCTAATTACAAACACAGTTTTTATGGTGTAGTAAAGGTGCACAAAATTTCTATAAATCTATAAAAAAGTACAAAAAAATTGTAAAAGTGCCACTAAAGGGTGTAAACGATGTATTGAAGTTTTAATTTCTTTAGCCTTTTTTACAAACCTTTTAACCACCATTCACGAATGAGTCCGGTGCGGTTAACACTGACTTGTAATGTATCTTGTGCGTGCTACTTCCCAACTGTAACTCCCTTTGTATCTTATTTTTGCCTGCTTTTGAATGTCATATTATTTTAAATAAATTTTTTTAATTTTTTGTTATAAGTTTGGATGTTTTCAATTGATTAGACAGCATGTGTTTGTTTTAACACTTTTAACTTTTAGGAAAATCTCATGTCACTTTCACACCATTACTTGACGAAAATATCATTATTACCATAGAATGCGTAAATATTACCGTTTACTCTTATTAAAACCTTCATAGTACATACCCAAGGACTCGTGTACACCCACCTCTTCTTCTTAATCTTCCAATCAAAAAATCCTAACCAAAACATGAAAAAGTTTCACTAAATTAATCGTTTACACTCCCTACTTATATATTAGCCGGCCTACTTATGGAAAAAATTCACTACATAAATCTTACTTAACCTAAGTCGGTACTTAAAGAAAAAAAAGTTACTAAATAAATCTTCATGCAGCTTCATTCTTTAGCCTACTTATCATGTTGGGTTAAATATTTTTGGTGTAGCTTCATAATTAGATACTAATCAACATCTAATCCTATTTTGCATCACTGCCCAGATTGGACCCTCAATATTATTATGAAATATATTCACATCAATGGAGTCAAGTCTTTACCACATACATTAATGGTCTTTTTAATTGATCAATTAGATTACTTTTTTTATGGACCAGAGTTGACAACCCCTTTACAATAATTTTTTTGGGAAATGAGAATGAATTTTAAAATTTATTTATTTACAACGTTTATTTATATCCACTTTAACAGTTGGTGAATCTTCTATCTACATACTTTAGGTAGATTCTTCCTAAAAAATTACAAAAGAACCAGATAAAAAAATTTTTTTGTGAATTGAAGATAAACATTTTGAGATTAGCTCAAGTGGTTGTTACTCCCTTGGATTTGGAAGAGGGGTATTGTTGTCAGTTGGGGGTATAGTAAGCTCCACTTTTAAAAACCATTTCTTCAATTCTGTTTAGGGTTAACTCCACTTTGCAATCATGAATTATTAGCAACTCACTTGGCCTTCTACCTAATAAGTTTTCACTTGCCACAACCTTTTAATTATAGGAGTGTTTTAGCAATCACCTCAATCGTTATGTTCGGCCCAATTGTTGGACATAGTTTAACACGACTGCCATGGGAAACTATGGCAATAATTGACTTAAAATCCGAACCTTTCAAACGATAAAAGAGAAATCTAAACCCTCCCCAAACCCCAAGACCCACCTAAAGACACATGACACTCCCACCCAAGACCCAGCACCTAACCCAAATTCACCACACCCTACCCAAATTCACCATGGCAGTGTCAAAAACCACCTTTTCAGTCCACCACCATGACCATCATCAACGCCACACACCATCGCAATTATAACCTCATCGCCACCGTGCACCGCGCCACCCACCACACGACCGAGCGAGATCGTAATTCCAAAACCTACTCAAACTCTAAGAGCATCTCTATCCAAAGTCTTCAAAACACCATTTTGGAAGACACAAATATTATTTTTTTATGCAAAAATTAGTTTAACGATGTTTTTCTATTCATCACAACCAACTCTAACCCGAAACCCAAAACTCCATTTTCAATATCTAAAGAAATGAAAATGAAGAGGATATAATGTTTCAATTCCTGTACTTTATTCATACTATTTTTTGTCCATTGTAAGGGACCTCCTACATGTTTATTAGTACTCCTCTAATAAATAATAAATAGAATTTTGGGGTTGAAACAAATGTTATTATTGGTAGAGTTTTCAAGAATTAGATCCGAGTACACACTATCAGGTGCTTGTTTCATCATTGGGGAGACAAGTCAAAGAGAACATCTGTTGCACGGTTTTTTTTTAGGCGTGGCGCTTTTATGAAGGTTTTTAAATTTTCTTAAAGAGATCGGAGACCCACAAAGTTTTGGCCTGACATATTGTTGTCTTTTTTTTTTTCTACAATTAATTTTATTTAATCTAATTTTCTGAATTTTTTCAACCGAGCGTATGAAAACTATTAATAGGATATTTTTAGATACATCCTGGAAATTTAAAGTTTAAAACACATAGAAAACAACGAAACTAGCAAAAGAACACAAGAAATACCTTCTGCCATGGAAAGTAATAACTGCATTTCTTTGGCTTTACTGAAAGAGTTTTCTTGGATAGGACAGAACAAAAATGCTGCAGATTCTTTCACCTGTTCATACTCATTGAATCGTGTTAGTTCTTTTGGAGGTCAAGGCACATCATATTAAGGTATAATTGGATACTATGAAACCTTAATATTGAAAAAATAGAAAATAATCATATTCAAACACTTTCACTGGTAGAAATTTTAAAGACCGACCAATTACCAAAAATCACTGTTATATTACTTAAGCAATAAGCATCGGCCTAGATAGAAATGATTGTTAAGGTTGCACAGTTACAAGTTGCAACTGGTTGGGGTCGACTGGTGTGGGTTTGAATTTTTTGACCGCAACGGATTGCGTCGGGAGTGGGAAAATACTACCTACCCGAATCCAACCCGCAATTATTTACAACATACACACTAAAATTAAATTATATAAATATGTTGTAATATGAGTTTTCTCTCAAAGAAAAAAATGTGCTTTAAATGAAAAGTTAACTGTCTATTTAATGCTTATTGTTGATATTGAGAAAATATAAAGTTTTTTATTTACAACTTGTAACTATTTGATTTTCATTTTCGGGCGCGCCTAGTAAATAATGTGTGTTAAAAACTGTGTAGTTGTAATTATTGTTTTTTTTTTTTTGGTTTATTGGTGGGGCGGTGACATTGTTTGAATAACCCTCCCCGATAGAAGTTCAGGGGTCTGGTCCCGGTTTGGGAGACTTGCAAAATGCCCGACCGGTGCCCATCCTTATAATCGGATTGATATTAAGTTTATAAAATAAATTATAAAAATATGGAAAAGTATTAAAAATGATAGATTTGTAATCAAAGTTCTAACGGGTTTGGCAGGTATGACATTAACCATAACTCGCACCCAGACTTGATTAACAATACTATTATAATCACCACATCTCCCTAATTTATGTCCTATACTTTTATGGAGAATTTTTTTTTTTAAGAAGGAGTATTAAACTACACTTTAAAAGTTTTCAAACTTTTTAAAATTTACTCTTCATCAACTTAAATTACCTCAAGTGAAAAATTGACTTGTCACATCATTTAAAACTGAAAGAGTAAAGTGAAATCTATAATAATATTTTTTCCCTTTATTTAACTTTTAAAAGTGAGCAAACATTTTAAAACACTCAAAAATCCGAATAAATAGGATGGATGGATGGTCTATTAGTGGGCAAACTGTCCAAACTTTAAGTCAACCTTTGTATTGGTTTGGACTTTGGGGATATTTGTACATTTTTGTTTTTTTCTTTTCTGTTTTTTATATTTGGGTTTAATTTTTGTTTTATATTTTGGGTTTTAGTTTTTTGTAAAACAGAAACAAAAGTATTTTGTTGTTTCACTTTTTTTTTAAAATCATTTAAAAATTCAAATATGTTGAATGTCGCGTGTTTTTAAATATTTTAAAAAAATAGGTTTTTGTGCGGTGGTTCTATCGTGTATCGGAGGATGATGTGGTGTTCCGTTTTTATTGGCTGTTGGATGATTTAGTTCTTGTAGGTTGTTGGGGTGTTCTGAAGTCATATGGATTCATGAGATGTGGGTGGGTGTGAGGTATCTTTGTTTTCGTTGGCAGTTGGCATTTTGGTGGAGTCTTTGGTGTCGATCTTGGAGGAGGTTGTGTCAGTGGCGGTGGGATGAGGGTTTGTTTTAAAAAAATTTGATCCAAAAATTTTTGTAAACAAAAAAAAAACACATCATTTTGTTGTTTAGCCACCAGTCACATCTAACCATATCTGACTACACACATTGACCAGATATACGTGGTTCCGGCCATCTGCCCTACACTCCCGGAGAGGAACAAATAATTCGACATAATCACAGAATGAATTACAATGAGTACAATAGGGAGGAAGCCTTTCATCTCCACTCACCTCTCACACTCTTCTCATTATCTCTCACTACGTCACTGTCCTTCTCGCAGATCTCACACACTACAATTCTAAAGCTCCCTCTCAGTCAGATTCTCGGTGCTCTCACTAGCACCATAGCACTTCCCCCAGCCCCTCTCATCTCAGCCGCCCCCTCTGCACACGCACCATGCTGTTTGCTCCCGGTGATCCCCCAAGGATTACATTTTCTTCTGCACCCGGCCCTCTGCTCCTGCTCTCAGACAGAGTCTATATAGACCCAGACAGATAAGGATGAGCTCATGCTGAGCTCATTCATGCATCCATTTTTACCCATGGAGTAGGGAAGGGAGCGCCTTCCGTCTTCACCTTTCGACTCTTCGTCCGTCGCCTCCTCTGACCACCTTCTGTTCAGAGCCAATTCTCATCTTTCCCTTCTCTTCTCTTCTCCGTCTTCTTTCTTTTTCCCATTTCATTCTACCTAGGACATAGTTTATGGACTTGGGCCTCACCCCTGGGCTTGGCTTGCTTTCATGGGTTTGGGCCTCACAATTGGTCCTGGATTTCCAACACTCTCCCACTTCCAGCCATTGGGGTTGATCTATCCCAGCTACCCCGTAAGCTTTACAAGAAAGTATTCGAGTATCTGATCTTGGCCCTCATCAATTGGGCAAACGCACTTTCCACACTGAAGTGCCCGGCACCTCCTCTCTTAGGTGCTCTTCTCCCCTTTCCCCCCTCACCGGGGTGGCGCTTGCAAAGTACGTTCGCTTGGCAAATCGTCGTGATTCCATCTCTCCTCCCTTGTGTTCACAACTAGAGAGAATCACACCATCACGTATCTCTAGCGAAAGAGACCTCGTTGTCGGCCGACGTTGCGCCGTCGTTGTTGCATCACTCTGTCTCTGTCTCTCCTCTGAGCTTCTTCATGGACTCCTGCCTGGTTTTGCAACCTTTTCGTGTCTGCCGAACTCCGTACGTACCCAAAGTATCTTCTCCTTGCGCTCTGTACCCCTCCGATCTTCAGTAACTCCTTCTGATATCCCTGCGCTTGCTTTGCCGTGCCTCTGTTTCAACGATTGCTTCCTCCTTTCGTCCATTCATCCTTGCTAATATCCACTGGAACTATTCGGACATCAGCTCTCCTGTCTGGACATTCTCCCTCAATCGGTATAAGCCTTCCAGTCTCCTTCTCTTGCAGCTGCAAAAGCTTTCTCCTGTTTTCCCTTGGAAACTCTGAGTGTTTCCTCCGCTAGCTCAAGCTTTCATCGCTATCGACTCCTGCATCTCATGAAACATGCCTTACCCCGTCACCTTCATGATCTCCCGTCTGCCATGCGGAACCGTACTGTCCTTTGCCATCTGTACAAGTCCCTCGCATGCTACATGTGTTAAAACACCTCTCTGTCTCTGCACCAGTGGTACGCAATTCCTTATCAGAAATCAATCTGACTCTCTTCATTTGCCGATCTGCTAGGAGAACATCAACTCTCATCCACAGCCATCAATTGCTGGCCTCGAGCCTGATCTTGTGCTTTTGTTCCTTGGACAATTCCTTCTTGTCCCTCCTGGTCCGCAATAAAAGCACTTACACGTGGCTACCATCTTGATTATCCCTCCGCCTCATCTGCCGTTATCTCTTTCTTTGACCTTCTTCTCCTGACCTCTTATGACCTCCTGTGACCATCCTTTCTGAGACCTCTTCTCTAGCCTCTTCTTTGAACCTTTTCCTTGTGCTCTCTAGAACTCGCTCGTTGGTTCCGCACTGTAGTCCCTCTCTGAATCCTTCAACATAAGCCTTCTCATAAGGATTTTTTCTGAGATTCTTCTCTTCCCGGTACTCTCCTCCAATTTGGGTCCACAACCCATGAGCACTAGTCTCAAGCGTGCTACATGTTGGAACACCCCTGTGTTCAGTCTTGTCCTGATCTGTAACACTCGTCTCTCGTGCTAACATGATGAACAACTCGTGTCCAATGCATGTCATCTGCCCATCGTCCTTTCCTTTCATCTCCTTTCCTGTCCGTCATCCTTGGTTTTTCTCTGGGGCGTAATCCGCATCTGAAAGCATGATCAGGGCTCTCAATCACTTCGCCTTTGCTTCTCCAAAATGGAAGCAAAATTTTGAAAACCCGACCCGCGGATGATTCGAAATGCCCAGAAAACGCAGAAAGGGCTTCTGTCAAAATTCAGACACTTTTGGTACCCAACTTGATTAAATCAGAACTTCGGGACTAAATTGCAAATTTCCCAACTTCAGGGAACCAATCTGTAATTAACAAAAGTCAGGGACTGAAGTGCAATTTACTGTTTTTGGGGTCAACGTCAATGCGGTCAACGGTCAACGACTCTCGTGGGGGCGCGTGGGGACGACTCTCGTGGATGAAGAGTGATGTTCTCCTATCACAGCATCTGCAAATGACAGAGTCCGATTGGATTTCCTGATTTCCAGGAATTGCTTACCACTTGTGTGTCAGAGACAGAGAGGTGTTTCTCTCACAGTAGTCATGCGAGGGACTTGTACAGATGGCTAACGACGCGATTGTTGGCAAAGACAGTCCGTTTCCGCATGGCAGACGTGAATCCATGAAGTGACCGGGTAAGGCATGTTTCATTGAGATTCAGGAGTCGAACGCGTAAGCTTTGAAGCTAGTGGAGAAACAACTCAGAGTGTTCCAAGGAACAGGAGAACTGTCAAAGAAAGGAGACTGGAAGGCTATACCGGCTGAGGGAGAATGTCCAGACAGGAGATCTGCGTCCGACATATGTCCCAGTGGTATGTACAGATGGATGGACAAAAGAAGCAAGCCGTTGCACAGAGGCACGCAAAGCAAGCGTTGGAGTACCTGATTGGATGTACTTGAAGGAACCACAGTGGAACAGAGCGCAAGGAAGATCTTTGTGATACGTTGCGCAATTCTGGCCAGACACGAAAGTGGACACCCACTGCAGATGTCCATGAAAGAAGCTCAGAGGAGAGAGACAGAGTCGATTCACACTACGGCGCGACAGTCGCCAAAACGAGTTCTCTTTCGCTCGAATACCGTGATGGTGATCCCCCCCCCCTTTGTTTTTTTTTCTCTAGTTGTGCACACAAGGTAGGAGAGAATTGAGTCACACGACTTGCAAGACACGTACTTTGCAGTGCACCCCAGTGAAGTGGGAGCAGAGCACCTAAGTGAGAAGGGCGGGCACTTTTTCGTTTGGAATGCATTCACTTCGGTGGGAAAGGTGGAGTTGGCCCGGTGAAGGGGGGTAAACGTATATCGGATACTAGTCCTTGCAGATCTTTACCAGAGAGCGGATCAGAAGTTGTCGGGAGGACAACTGAAAGACAACGGATTACCCTCCAATGGCTGGAGGGTGAGATTGGTTGGGATCCAGCCCAAATTGGAGCCCCAACCCAATTGGAAGCAACCCATAATAGAAGCCCAACCCATTTGTTACCAAGCCAAGCCCATGGACCCATTCTGATCTTCTTCCTTCTAGACTGAAGAGAAAAAGAAGATATGAAAAGGAAGAGGAAAGGAGAGAGAAGAAGCCTGATACTTTTCTGTCAAAGAAAGCTGCGAAGAAGTCCGCAATGGAGGCTCCTCCCTTGTCAAGAAGAGGGGGCCTGTAGAGCCTCAGCCATGACTCATCGTCCTCACTTCTCTATGGGCCTATAAATAAAGAGAGTTGCCAATAAGTCAGAGGGCGGAGCAGAAATGTAATCCTTGGAGTACTGAGAGCACCAGCTTGGTTGCTGTGTGCAGAGGGGGCTAGAGGAGGGGCTGGGGAGTGCTATGGTGGAGTGAGAGCACCGAGAGATTCTGACTGAGAGTGGGCTAAATTGGTAGCTGTGAGATTGAGGAGACAGTGAGAATGGTGAGAGATTAGAGAGTCTGAGAGGTGAGTGGAGATGAGCTCCTCCCTATTGTCTCATTGTAATTCATTCTGTGATATTGAATTATTTGTTCATCCCGTATATGTAGGCAGATTGGCCGAACCAACGTATATCTGTGTCTCATGTGTGGTGGCTTGATATGGTTAGATGTGACTGGTGTCTATTCCTTGGGCAAACAATTGTTGAAATCCACAATCCAGCCCAATTGGAGGCCCAACCCATGAAGCAACCCCAAGCCCAAGTGTGAGGCCCCAAGCCCAAGTCCTAACTCATTCCTAGGGTACGAATGAAAATGGGAAAAATAAAGAAAGACGAGAAAGAAAGAAGGGAAAGGATGAGGAATTGCTCTGCAGAAGCTTGTCAAGAGGAGGCCAAAGAGCCTAAAAAGAGTTGAAGACGGAAGGCCGCCCTTCGCTCCGCCATTGGTCAACAATGATGCATTATGGCTCACCATAGCTCATCCTTCTCTGTCTGTGGTCTAGATAAGCTCTGTCTGAGAGCAGAGAAAAGGCAGGTGTGCAGGTGCAGAGAAATGTAATCCTTGGGGAATTTACCTCGGGAGCACACACATGGTTACTGTGTTCAAGGTGGCTGAGAAGCGAGGGGCTGGGGGAGTGCGATGGTGCTAGTGTAGCACCGAGAGCACCGAGAGAGCTGACTGATAGTGGGCTAGAATTGGGTACTGGTGAGATCTGAGAGAGACATGAGATAATGAAGATGAGAGAGTGTGAGAGGGGAGTGGAGATGAGCTCCGCCCTATTGACTCTTGTAATTCATTCTGTTATAGTGATTAGATTATTTGTTCCTCTCCGTGGGATGTTATCAGATTGGCAACCACGTATATCTTTGTCTCATGTGTTGGTTGATATGGTTAGATGTGATTGGTGGCTAGTCCCTTGGCCACAATCTTGGGATCCCCCAATTGGAGGCCCACCCATGAAGCAAGCCCAAGCCCAAGGTGTTAGGGCCCGACCCAAGTCCATAACTCATGTCCTAGGATAAAAGAAATGGAAAAGAAGAAGACGGAGAAAAAGAGAAGGGAACGGGATAGAATGCTTCTGACAGAAGCTGTCCGAGGAGGCGCCGAAAGAGCCGAAGAGTTGACGACGGCCGGCGCTCCTTCCCTCCTCCATGGTCAACAATGGATGCATTAATGAGCTCATCCATAGCTCGTCCTTCTCTGTCTGGGTCTATATAAGACCTCTGTCTGAGAGCATAGCAGGCCATGGCATAGGGTGCAATAAAGATGTAATCCTTGGGGGATTACCGGGAGCACACAGCATGTTTCTGTGTGCATAGGGGCTGAGAGAGAGGGGCTGGGGAGTGCTTCTGGTGCTAGTGATAGCACCGCGAGAATCCCTGACTGAGAGTGGGCTAAATTGTAGCTGGAATCTGAGAGACAGTGAGATAAGGAAAGCTGAGAGAGTGCTGAGAGGTGAGTGGAGATGAGCTCCTCCCTATTTTACTCCTTGTAATTCCTTCTTTGATATTGAATTCTTTGTTCCTGCTCCGTGGTTTAGGCATTGTTGGCCGAACCACTAATCTTGTCCCTGTGTGTGTGTTTGAAATGGTTGAGTGACTTGACTATCCTTTGGCAACAACACTTGGTATCAAGCCATTTCGAGTCACCGGAGAGTCACGGGAGCGATTTCGGCGCGAACGTAAGCCTATTTCGAATTCCGACCAAATCCGAAGGTTGCTCAAAAATGGCGTTTGAGCATACCAACCAGATTCGTCTCGTCGAGACGAATCTCCAGCACCAAACCGCGTCAAATTCGGACGTCGGACGAGCCCTCACGCACCGTCTGAAGTTCGTGCGTTAGATCCACGCACCCCACTCGCGCCAGAGGAAGAGACGAGTGCACTCACAGCGCCCACTCGGCACCACGAGTCCCCACGCCCCGCACGAGCTTGAGTCGCCATTTAAAGGAAAGACATCATCATTACCAAATAGGTAAAAAGGATAACAAGAAAAGAAAAAGAAAGAATCTGATTATGTTTTTTTTGTTTTTTGTTTTTTTTTGTTTAGAAAAAATTCAAACGGCCCACAATTCACAGCCATTGACCGGTCAAATTGAGCCGTTGACCAGTCAACCTGAAGCCTTTGACCGGCGTTGACCGAGCCGTTGACCACTAGCCGACCGAGCCGGGTTTGACCACGAGCCGTTGACCATTGACCGGCTTTGACCGTTGATCAAATGTAAATTGCACTTTCAGTCTCTGGGACTTTTTGTTAATTACACTTGGTCCTAAGTATGAAAAAATTGCAATTTCCCTGAAGTTCTGAATTTAATTAATTTGGCGTTCTTAAGTGTCTGATTTTGATAGAAAAGCCCCTTTTTGAGTTTTTTTCGGCATTCCAGATTCATCCTCGAGCGTCGGTTTTCAAATTGGCTTCCATTTGGAGAGGCAAGATGCGGATGATTTGAGAGCCCTCATCATCTTTCAGATGCGGATTGCGCACCAGGAAACCAAAAGGATGAGGAATGAGATGAATAGGAAGATCTATTGGCAGATCATACATGCATTGGACACGAGGTGTTTCCTCATGTAGCACTATAAGACGAGTGTTACGATCATACAATGCATTGAACACAGGGGTGTTCCAACATGTAGCACGATGAGATGAGTGCTCATGGGTTATGGACCAGTTGAAGGAGATGTACGCAGGAGAAGACATCTCAGAACAAAGTCCTTATGAGAATGCTTGTGTTGAAGCTTCAGAGAAGGACTATAGTGGCGGAACAACAGCGAGTCCAAGAGAGCCCAGGAAGAGGTCAAAAGAAGAGGCCAAGGAGAGGTCCTCAAGAAGGAGTCACGAGTTCAGGATAGAGGTCAAGGAAGAGAACCGGCAGATGAGAGCGAGGGCAAATCCAGAGGTCGCCCTTTTAAGTGCTTGTATTGCGACAGGAGGCAATGAAGAATTGTCCACGGAACAAAGCACAAGATCAGTCTCAGAGGCAGCAACAACAGCATTGATTGCTGTGGATGCAGTGATTGTGCCTCCTAGCAGGCATCGGCAAATGAAGAGTCATATTGGATTTCTGATTCAGGAATTGCTTACCACTTGTGGCAGAACAGAGAGGTGTTCTCTACACATGTAGCATGGCGAGGGACTTGTACAGATGGCTAACGACGCGATTGTTGGCAAAGGACAGTCCGTTTTCCGCATGGCAAATACGGAGATCCATGAAGGTGACCGGGGTAAGGCATGTTTTCATTGAGATGCAGTAGTTCGAAGCGATGAAGCTTTGAAGCTAGTGGAGGAACACTCCAGAGTGTTTCTACGGGAAACAGGAGAAGCTGTCAAGAGATGAAGACTAGAAGGCTAACAACTGAGGAGAATGTCCGACAGTAGAGCTGTTTGTCGACATAGTTTTCCAGTGGTTAATTAGCAATATGAATGACGAAGGAAGCAGATGTTGCACAGAGGCACGCAAAGCAGCGCAGGGATACAGAGGGATTTACTTAAGATCCGGAGTGGTAATGAGGAAGGAATGCTTTGGGATACGTACGGAATCTGGCCTACATCGAAAAGGTGCAGACCAGTGCAGGATTGTCCATGAAGAGTCAGAGGATAGAGCAGAGTCGATGCACAATGACGGCGCGACGTCGCGAAAATGAGTCTCTGTTCGCTCGAGATACGTGGATGGTGATCTCTCTAGTTGTGGCACACAAGGGCGAGAGATTGGAATCACGAGACTTTGCAAAGCTACGTAACTTTGCAGCGCACCCAGGTGAGGGGGAGCAGAGCACCTAAGAGAGAAGGTGCAGGGCACTTCAAGTGTGGAAGTGCGTTGCCCTTGATGAAAGCAAGAAGATCTCGATACTTGTCTTGTGAATCTTACGGGGGAGCTGGATCAGAATCACCCGCCCAATTGGCTGGAGGGGAGATTGTTGGATCCAGCCCAATTGCGGCCCCACCCATGAAAGCAAGCCCAAGCCCAAGGTGTGAGGCCCAAGTCCATAACTCATGTCCTATGGGAGGATAGAATGAAAATGGGAAAAGAAAGAACGACGTAGAAGAGAAGAGAAGGGAAAGGATAGAATGCTCTGACAAAGCCTGTCAAGAGGAGGCCGCCGAAATAGCGAAGAGTTGAGACAGAAGGCACTCCTCCCTCCTTCATGGTCAACAATGGATGCATGAATGAAGCTCAGCCATGAGCTCATCCTTCTCTGTCTGTGTCATATAAGACTCTGTCTGAGAGCAGAGGCATAGGCAGAGGGCAGGGTGCAGAGAAATGTAAGGGGCTGGGGGCATTGTAGGGGCACACACAGAATGCGCTGTGTGCAATGGCTGGGAGTGCTATGTGCTAGTGAGAGCACCGAGAGCACCGAGAGATCTGACTGAGATGGGCTAGAATTGGTAGCTGTTAGATCTGAGAGAGACAGTGAGATAATGATATATGATAGAGTGCTGCTAGGGGAGTGGAGATGAGCTCCTCCCTATTGTACTCATTGTAATTCATTACTGTGATAGTAATTATTTGTTCTCCTCCGTGGATGTATCTTGTGTGCCGAACACGTAAATCTTGTCTTGTGTGTGTGGTTATATGGTTTAGATGTGACTGGTGGCCTAGTCTTGGGCCACACATTTTTACTATTTTCAAAAATAGTGAAATATTGGCCTTATTTACAAAATAGATACCAACACAAACAAGTTTTTGTTACATATATTTTAAATACAGAAGTAAACGTTTTTACAACATCAATCTTGGTGGCTTTTATTCTGCTATTGAATTCTTTTTAATTTCTTATTATTTTTTTTTCATTTTTTTGCTTTTAATATTTTAAATTACCCACCTTGTAAACAGCCCGTAACATAACACACAAAAAACGAGAAGCATGTATAAACAAGCACATAGAAAGAATCTTTTACATTACCCATTTTATTTTGTCACAGTCATCGATTAGAATTCCAATAAGAAAAGCCTTAACAACATAGTAAATTATATGACTAGCCAACCATATAATATGCACAATATAAAGGAGTGCATTCTGGTTCCTGATAAAATTATTGCAGGGCTAGAAAAAATTTGAAAGAGTTAAAACACGCTTCTGATAGAGATCGTCACCAATGTTTTGCCTTATTTTTGCTTTTCGTGAATTTTTTCAATTTTTTTTGAAAATCATTACTCTACTCACCCTTAACTAAAAAAGAAAGAAAGAATATATCACAGGTTGAAAAATCATTCAAATAATGAGTCATAAATATCCAGGAAAAACAAACTAATTTTAAAAAAACTGGGGAACCCAAGGGCCAGAAAACTACAAAGATACAAAATATTAATATATAGATATATATATATATATATATAAAATTTACTTGCATTGGAATATTCATTTTAATCACCCACCGGTTTATAAATGGATCCCAACTTTTGTAGTCATAAGATGTAAGTTTCATTCGCGAAAAAGATGTAAGAATCCACATATATAACAAGTAACATGACAAGCACATAGAAACAAGAGTCCTCACTCTTTTCCGCCAGATCCGATCGCGAGAAATCGGAAAACAGATCCTCGATTTTGCGAGAAATCGGAGAACGAAAATAAATCTAAAGACTTTGCAAACGAGGTTTTGGACACCCAACGGAGTATTATGAAGAACCCGTGGAAATATCTAGAAGAACCACGACTTAGGCTCCGTTTGGTAGTGCTTAAACCAGCTTTTTTTAAGCTTGCTACCAAAAAAAGCTAAGAATTTTGATTTTTTTGCTTTTGGGGTTATAGTTTACCTAAAACTAACACAAAGCCAAAACAGAAAAGCAAAAAGCCACTCTGATTGACTTTTTTGCTTATTTTAAGCCCAAAAAGCCAGAAAAAAGCTGGTGGCCCCCCAACGGGCCTCACAAAGCTTTTGATTTCATTCCGATAGAATTTTTTGGGAGGAATGACGAGGTCATACACGCATGCGCAGTGGGTTTCCTAAAATACAATATTCCCCTAGTAGTTTAACTTTTTTGTTGGCTCAGTCCCAGGATGAACTAAAAAAGTAAACATTTAGTTGACGAACTTAAAAATTATTTAAAATAATACACACCAATCAAGTAATAGAAAAACAAACTAATTTAAAATTAGGAAACCAATTGACTAGAAAACAACCAAGATTATATATATAATATATTATTATATTATAAAATTTTAGGGAAATAATTTTTGCACTCATTTTTTTACCAAATACCTCCATAATACGGACAAAAAAATGGAGTGCATTTTGTAAAAATAGAGTGTAAAAATTATTTTCCATAATTTACTATGTGAATTTTAATTCCTAATCCCCCACGTTATGTATACACCAAGGATCCCATTTTTTTGGCTAATAGTGGGTGTTTTTTATAAGAACCTTGTTGTAACAATTGTTTCAATTAGTTAAAAAGATGTACAACGCAATACATAGATAACAAGTACATATATATACACATAAACAAGCACACATAAATTATACACTCACTTCGTTTCTCCGGATCCGATGATATTCTCTCTTGTAGAGAAGTTAGAGGAATGCCTAAATGATAATCAATATGAAAGAATTATGATGAGGTGTCACAAATTTATTAGTTAGTGATCTAGTTAGTGTTTAGCTAGTGCAACGTTTGATGCGTTCACTAGTTAATAACTATTTAACAAACTAAATTAGGTCTCTAGTTAGTGTTTTCGTTGGGGCCTTTTAGTTGATTAGGCACATCAATGTGTTGGTTATGTTGTGACTTAAATTGATACATTGTGGTTTGGGGTAATACGAAAGGCACAGAAAACACACGTAACATATGACATAATATTTATGAGATAGTAAACTTATTATGTCTATTAAAAAAATATTTCGACAAAATATTAATTTCAAAAATTAATTTTTACTTATCACAGTAAATAAAGTAAATTGAATTTACAGGAAATAATACAAAAACCTAAATAAAAAGAGATACAAACATTTTTACTTGAGGTTCTTAAAAATACAATATTTTCCTAGAGATTAACTTTTTTCAGTGCTCTAGTCATGAAACTAAAAAAAAAGTAAAAGAAAATTTAGTTACAAACTTCAAAAATATTAAAAAATAATATCGCACAATCAAGGCATAATAATTAGAAAAACAACACTAATAAAGTTAGGAAAACAAACGGCTAGAAAAAACAACCACGCATTAAAAAACCATTGAAAATTACTATGTGCAATATTATAATACTAACCACCCAACCTTATTATGACACAAAGGGTCCGTTTTTTGGGATAATATTGGGTGTTGTTGATAAAAAAAAAAAAATGATGTAACAAATTATTTTAATTAGTGAAAAGATGTAAGAATGCAGTACATACAAGCAACATAGAAATGAAATTAATCACACGTTTTTCTCCATATCCGATCGTAATCGATTCTTGCATAGAGAAGTCAGAGAACTGCATAATGATAATAATATGAAATGCCACTAATAAGTAATTAAACAATGTATTGTTTAGTTATAGTTGGATTTAGCTAATGCAAAGTTTGCAGTTGTTCATAGCTAAGAACTATTTAACAACAACTGTGGTCCTTAATTTTGTATATATATATATATATAGAGATAGATAGATCCTTTAACAAAAAAAATTTAATAGTTGCACACAGAAATACTATTAGTATAATTTTAAAAAACTAGAAGGAAAAAATGTCTGTATTTATTAAAAATCTTAAGGAAGTAAGTATAATTAATCATAAAAATGCAATGGGTACATGACTTTGAGTCGTTGATACGCATTTCATCCACCTTCCTCGTCATTTTCTCGTTATTAATTACCCAATCTAGCCCACTCACTCTATCACGTTAAATTACAAATATCAACATGAGATTTAGTTAAAAAATACAGTCTAATTCTCGTAATTTTGACGAAATTACAAATTCCTTACCACTTCACAGATTTAAAAAAAGCAAGTGAAGTGAAATGACTAATAAATCCCAACCCGTTCACGCATAAAGAAACAAATAAAAAAAATTATATATTTGTGTCTCTCTCTCCACCTCTCCCCCATAGCCATCTACGCCGTACCCCACCACTACCAATCGGTAAGCCTCGAAGTGTTGGGATTGGGAGCAAGTATTTAATATTTTAATATTTTAAATTAATAAAAATGCCGAACTTATTTGAAAATCTTAATACGAGCTAGAATAATAAGAGAAAACTAATAAAATTTGTAAAAGCTCACTAATTATATGTGTGTATAGATCTATGTATGTTCTATACAATTTATTATGTAAGTAACAAAAACATGGTTAAAACATTTACGTTAAGAAAATCTAAATTATATTATAGGGGTACTACTTTATACAAATATTTTAAAATAAAACATATAATACAAATTAGTTGTGCTTGGTGACTTCAAATTTTTTTTTCTCTCATTTTATGTATTTAAGTGTATAATTAATACAGTCGATTATTGTATGCCCTCAGTACTTATGAGTTAAAAACTCCCAAATAGTTACTTTTAACTTGTTGTTTTCTATATTTACCCTCATTCGCCTTGTTCGATATTTTTTATTTTAAAAAAGACTTTTATTATAAAGGATACGTACACCTAACATAGAATCGTAAAAAACTCAAAAATGACGTGTGCTAGTGGACTCCGTTGGTAATGCTTAAAAATTAAATTTTTTTTTAAGCTTTCACCAAAAAAGTCAAAATTTGTGTCTTTTTTAATTGTTTGATTCATCTTTAGTAAAATAAGCCCAAAACCATTAAACTAAAAAAGTAAAAAAGTTAATGTCTATTAATTTTTTTATTTATTTTAAAAAAAGTTAATTTTTTATTAATTTTTTTATTTATTTTAAAAAAAATTAAAAAAAAAAAACTGATACCAAGTTGATGATAAAATTTAAAATAATCACAACTGAGGGAAGAGAGAGAGAGGAAGAGCAACAAAAGGCATGGGTTGTGTCAGGGGTGAAGATAAAAAGTTTGTTAAAAAAAATCACAAACGTGCGAGAGAAACGGGGACATGAGAGATAGTTATAGAAACCGGATCGATTCGTTCAGTTCAATCGAAAATCGGTATTTCAAGCGTTCGTATATACATATTATTAAAACATGCAAGCGGAATAGTATTGAACGCAAAATACGAACTGTTTTTTTTATCAAGTCGGCTGTTTTTTTCAGGAAAAACCAAAAAAAACGGACGGTAGTTCAAATTTATTAGATGGATTTGGTGGAAACGAAGTGGGGAACCTGGAGGTAGATAAGTTTCACAAAAGAACCGGCTGCAGTCACTTCATGGAATTCATTTTGTTTGTCAAGTTTTTTGTTTCTTTAATGCTTACAGGGGAGTAATCTTAAATTAGTCAAGGAAAGAAAAAATTCATTTAAATAAAAATCATACTATTTTCTCCGTTTACAAAATATTTTATTTTTTGACACGAATCGTATTCTTTTTTGACAATATATATTTCTTTCTAATTTTCTTAATTTAGAAATAAAGTACCTTTTCACTGCATTTGTTTTTCCTATATTTCTACTTTCACTATCTTTCCTTCAAAAAAATCGAATATTGCCTCAGTGAAAATCTCTCAACTTAGTTTGATTAAAATTATAAGCAAATTTGTCAACAAAAAAATCTAAATCAAAATCTAAAAAGTGTAAAAAAAATTTGAAACCACATTAAAGTATGTGAAAATGTAATAAAAATTATTACTTTGATACTTTTAAAAGTTTTCAATAATCAATTTTCAAACACCTAATAGTAGTAAGGAGTAAAGAAAGTTTTTATTTTTATTATTATAATAAAAATATTTATTATTATTTATTAAATTATAAGACGGTTGAACATGGTTGAAACCAGTAAAACGTTGAAATCGGAGCCTTAACCATTTAATATCGGTCCGATTAAGATAACTATTGCATGGGAGACAAGTGCAGGTGCTTAAGGTTAGCTATTTTAACTTGGTTTTGTTCTTCTGGAATTTAACACACTAAAATGGGCTCAGTCAGAGAACATGTCCACCTACTGTAGCATGTATTTGATCACTCGCTAAAATAACAAAAGGCGGGGACATAAATTGATCCTACTTTTATCCCTATTCAACTAACCATATTTTATCACATGTTTCCTATTTGGCACTCGTTGAAGTTAGCAGGCAACTTTAATTAGCAACAGATATAGCGAGACCATCGAAATTATAAGAGGACGATCCAGAGGCACTTAATTCACTTTTTAGCATTCAATTAATATTTTTGTGAGCTATATAGTAATTTGTCATAAAGAATGACCATATGATATTTCAACTATATTCAGCTACGTTATGGATGGGCAGTCAATCTTTTAACGGACGATTGACGCTACGGGTGCTGTGTATTAACTCGGAACCTCAGAGTAAATCAGTGTAGTTCACCTAACAATGAAAAAATTTGTTACCAAGTTTTAAAAAATAAGGAAATCAGGAATTTTTCAAACGTTAGGAACATCTGTATTAAAGAAAACCTGGGACGTAGGTGATGAATTTACCCTAAAAATTATTGGAGGTACTATAAAATAAGAGACTGATTCCCCCAACAGCCGGGCCCCCACCCCCCAAATCTTTCACCAATTACCCAATTACAAAACCCAACCCACACAACACCCCCCACCCGACACCAACCCCACGATCCCCTCCCAATACGCGCCCTTTTTCATTTTTTTTAGTTTTGGTCTTTTTTTTCCATGATTTTTGTTCATAGTTTTTATTAATTTAATTTTTTATCATTTTTTTTGATAAATATTTTTTTACTAATGTTTATAACTTTTGTTTATTTTTCAAAAGCACTCTTTTTTTATAATATGAATCAACATTGTAATTTTTTTAGGACAAAATTAGGAGGCAACGAAATTTCCTATAGGGGGGAACAAGATGAAATACTATACTAGGGGGCAACTTATATATATATATATATATATGAAGAATACTTTTAGAGTTTCATTTTCGTCATTTATCACGCCTTCAATTTATATTCAAGATTGGTTATATTTTTTTTTGAAATCCTAGTTAAAGCACTATGTCTGACTAATTTTAAATAGTTAGACAACCGAAAGTGATAGTCCAGTGCGAGAACAAACATCTTCCATATAGGTCGTAACTAATACATCGCATTTACCTTGATAAAAACAAAGCATTATTATTTCTTATTTGTCGTCTTTTTGTTTTTTAATTATACTATAATTTATTGAAACTGGTAAAGGGACAGGGTCAATCTAGCGAGAAATATGATAAATAGGATTATAGATATGGCAGTTCCATCTCATAGTACAATTTGATCTACGGCAATACAACACGAAATACAGAAGTCGACCAGCAGGCAGAGAGGAGCCAAAGTAGACGCCGCATACTTCTATTGTAGAGTCATATACTTTAGGATCTAGGGGCATCTACCTAATTACCAAACACACCGATCACTCATCAGTTGCAAACTCGAGAGTTTGTCAAAATCCATCTCCAGCCTCACCATCTTTAACCCGTCATTAAGAATTACCTGAGGCTTATCAGGATTCATTAGTTATACTAACCTGACGTCTAAGCTAATGATCATTGTGGATCAGGGCGATAGTATGCATAAGTAGGGTAGGTGAAAACGATTGGGTACAGGTAAGGATGGACCTGATTAAAAGAAATTCAGAAAAAATATAGAATTATACCATGTGCTTTATCTGGAGTATAATACGTAAACACTCTTCTACCTTCACTTGTTGGTTCAGGTATGACAATTCTTGTCTGTTTTCATGAAGCTTGACTACTGATTTTCAGGTATCAATAATTCTTGTCTGTCTTCATGAAACTTTGCTATGATCTTAGGGTGTCGACACTTCATTTCTCATATTCAAGTCTTTGATATTGTATTCAGGTGATTGACACTTCTCGCCAGAATGTATTTCTCTGATTTCTTGGCCATGCGCATTGTTCACTGTTGCTTTCGAGATGTCTTCTATGGAGGTGTATGATTCATTAAATTCATTCGGAGAGTTGTAGCTTAGATTAGGACTTTTATCAAATTATCACGAGTCGCAAAATGTAAAGGTGTCGACACTCATGAAATAGGTATCGACACTTTCTGATAGAAAGTGTTTTTCTGTCTATTTAGTCAGTGTGAGCTTTGTAACTTAATCGACTCATTATTGACAACTTAGTAAAATAATTAGTTTACTAACGCACATTTTATTATCATCAAAATCAAAAACATTGAGTAAACAAGTTATATAGTACGAAAAATTTGTGGTCAGAAATAATAGGTGGAGGATCGAGTGCCTCGAAGGATAATTTGGAGGAAGATATTGATTAGAAATTAGGTTATTATGTAATGTTGGAATTTTACTATTGATTATTACGTTGAAAAAGTATTATTTTTCTTATGTGTTTTTATGCCAAATAAATACAAAAAAGTGTTTAAAAATTTTTAAAACAAATCAAAAGAAGAGGTTGGTGTTAAAAGAAATTAATGAAATAATCTTATGTGTTTAAAAAATTTATATACAAAGTAAGAAGGTGAAAGTAAAAAAAAATTAAAAAAAAATTATCATTTATTTTTAATAAATAACTAATAGATGTATTGGGAAAAACATAATAAGAGAGAGAGAAAAGAAGAAGGAGGATAATTTTGCCAAAAAGCTCCCCCCCCCCCCCCCCCACTAGTCACATTCCCACACACCCGTGTAGTGGGGTTGGGCGGATAAATTTCCGGCAAATAAAGGAGAGGACGGGAGCATACGAAAAAATGATGGTCAAGAGAGGCAGGCTGAGATGAAACTAGGAACAAAGACCACCAACAAGCATCTTTTTCACAGGTGCACTGGTCAAAAAGTAGTGTGAAAAATCCAGCCAAAATAGTACAAAGGTAGTATGCTGAAAAGGGAGCCATTAATCCCACCCCCCCCCCCCCGACAAGGGGGTTTGATGATGTGACTGCTTTTGTTGCCAACTATGCAAATTATTAATCAAACAACCCCTGACACTTCCACCCCTTGATTTGACCATTAAATTTTTTTTCCTTTCCAATTTTACCCCTGTCTCCACCCTCTACTTGCAATTCACCCTCCCCTCACCTCTCTCTCTCTTCTCGCTCTTTCCATTTTTTTCTAATTTTTAGTTTTTTTTTGAATTATATTTTTACAGTTTTTGTCAAATTTTTTTTCATTTGGATAAATAATGTTTGTGATTAGATTATGTATCTTTTGTTTCTTTTTTAATTTTAGATTTGGGAATCAGTATAAATTTTTATATTTTATATTTAAAACGTGTAAAATTTTTAAAAAATATACAAAGATGGATCAAAAATTTATATAGATTTTTATTTTGAACATTTTTTATTTACATGTTAAAATTTTTAGAAATGAAATGTTAATTGTAAGGGGTGGTAATAAATAACAGGAGATGAGATGTTAAAAAAAAACTGAATTTTTTTTACAAATAATGAAGTCCCAAAAATATAAAATTAAAAAAAAATTAACAGGGTAAAATAGATGATCAAAAAATGAATTTTCAAAAAAATAAAACTAAAAGATTACAAATATATTACCTGAATTAAAATGGGGAAGGATATTTAAACCTTATGGCTACATTTGAATCAAAAATAAAATTGGATATTTGGAACTTGACTTGTTGCACGTTCATTTATTCTTGATCACATGTATTATTGCTGACGAGGTATCTGATTGGAATTTACGATTCATTACACATCAGGTTATTTAGTTGAAGCATCGCGATTGTCAATTTTTTTTTTGAACTTGATTATAAACGGCCTATGAATACAATGTCAGTTTTACGATCATTCCCAATTAGCCAAAGTCAAAAAACCCTTGTCCCATTCAAATTTCTCGGGCTTGCAAAATCTGGAGAATAACTTTGCCAAGTACCAAATCATTTAATTCACTTGAAAGACAATGAAATTTTGTCCACAACTATTGAACCAAAATTCAGATATGCGACTATTATTATGTCTTTTTGCTTTTGGGATGTCTATTATTTTATTTGAATATCTACATGACCTTACCCATTTTCACACACTTGTATATCAAAAGGTATACTTACGTTTTGGATATTATTCATCCATCTCAAAAGCACAAAACCAAATCCAAACACTCTCCAAACTCACATTGATCTCTCAATACTTCATATGTTTTTTTTACTTTTCGATATTTATTAAAAAAGACTTGATCAAAATTTTAATTTTTTCTACTTTTCCTTTTTGAATTTTTATACTAAAAAGGTATGATAAAATTTTATATTTTCTTTTAGTCTCAACGTATATTTTTTTTAAAAATTTCTCTCAATTTATAAAATTTAATGCAAAAAAACTAATTAAATAAAAAATTGAAAATACTAAAGCAAAAATTTTATTTGTTGTTATTTGAGAATATATTAAAAAGTAAAAATAAAAAATTTAATAAAAAAACAAAACTACAACAAAATTAAAAAAACTAAAAGGATAAACTATGAAAAAAAAATGAAAAAAAGAAAAAAAGTAATAAAAAAATTAAAGAAAAAAAATTAAAAAACGAATAAAAAAATTAAAAAAAGCAAACAAAGAATGAAAAAAAACAAAAAAGAAAATACATTAAAACGAAAAAAAGGAAAAAAAATAAAAACAAGAGAGAGAGAAAGGGGCCAAAAGGAGAAGGGTGGGGCCCTCATGGGGGAAGAGAGGGAGAGGGAAAGGAGAAGAGAGGGGGAGGTGAGGGTTAATTGGTAATCAAAAAAGGAGATAAAAGGTGGGGCCCGGGAAAGTGTGTGTCAGGGGTGGGTGATTAATATGCCCTCCGCCAACTTATACCCCCTCTCTCTCTTCTTTTTCTTTTTTCTTTTTTTTACTTTTTTCAGTTTTATGTATTTTATTTTTTGTGTTTTTTTCCATACTTTGTTTTTTAAATTTTTTATTCAATTTTGGTAATTTTTATTTTGTTTTTTTGTTTTTTTGTTTTTTTTGTTTTTTGTTTTTTTTTCATTACTTGTTCTTTTTTAATTTTTTATCAGATTTTTTATAATTTTTTTATTTTATTTTTTTTATTAGTTTTGTGTCTTGTTTAAGTTTTTTTTCATTGGTTTTTTTAGTTTTCTTTTTTAGTTTTATTTCTTGTGTTATTTAGGTTTTGGTATTTTTTAATTTTTAGATTAGTATCAAATAAAAATTTAAAAATTTTGCCTTAGTGGTTTTAATTTTTCTTTGTATGTTAATTAATTTTTTATTAAATTTTATTAAATTCATTAAAAAAATTAAAAAATATTATAAATTTTGATCCATATATTTTTTTTATCCCATCCTCCTGTCAGAGGGGGTGTGGGGATCGGAAAGGTTTGTCTTCCGCGCAGTTCCGAAATTGCCCTCACTCTCTTATCTAAAATTGCCTCACTCTCTCGCTCCGATAGCATCTCTCTCTCCTGCATCTTTAATTAAAAAAAATGCCAAAAATGCTAATTTTTTTTAATTGACCGATTCATCAAGCTATAGGGGGTTATGTGTTTTTTCTAAAATTACAGGGGGTTGGGTATCATTTTTTACCACAGGGGGTTATGTGTTAAAAGTTCAAACAACAGGGGGTCACTGTTCCCATTTAAACTTATAGGGATTATGTATTTTTGGGTCAAAACTCAGGAATAAAGTGTAATTTTTTTCATGATTTATTTATTTAATTTTTAAACACACTTAAATTTTTTTACTATTTTTACATTTGCCATTATTAAGTACATTGATGGGAATTGATTCCTAAGTGCAGCAAGTATTTAACACGCATCTACGAACCGCTCTTTGTACGGTCGTACCATGTTCCCAGTAATTGCAAGCGGGCCCACCTTCTCTCCTTTTGGGAGTCTCTTTATCCTAAATTTTGATCAATATTTTTTTTTTTATAAAAAGATAAGTTTGGGAGGAAAAAAAATTATAAAATTTTATCATTAAATTTTTTTATGATAAAATTTTAAAGGTAAAAGTAAAAAAAAATTAAATTTTTTGATCCAATTCTTTTTAACAAATAACCATGTAGTTGTTTTCAAAAAAAGTTATGCTAATTAGTTTTTGGATTAGATGTTATAAATTGACAGATCAAATCAAAAAATATTAAAAAGTTTAAGTTGTTTAGACATTTAATAAAATAAAATCGATTATATGTTAAAAATATTTATATAAAAAATTAAAAATTTAAAAATAAAAAAAAATATAAAAATTGATCATTTTTTTATAAATTATAAAAAATAAACAAAAGATTAAAAGAAATATCTATTTTTAAAAATATTATCAAAAAAATAAAATAAAACTAATAAGAAAATAAAGAACTTTAATTAAAAAATAAAAAAATAATTTGAAACAAAAAAATGGAAGATGGGGGTGATGGGGGGGTGGGGGCCGGGGGGACCCCGCATGGGGAAAAGAGGAGAGAGAGGGACGAGGGGAGGGGGGGTAACAAGGGTGGGGCCGCGGAGGGAGGGGCAAAAGGGAAAAAATCAAAAAAGTATTAGTCACATCAGGGGGTGTTGACAGTGGGGGCGGGATTATTTATTTGCCCCGGAAAAAGATGTCTTCAATAATGGAAGAATGCTCCTGCAGCAAACTATGTCCAGTTGGCTTATCGTGACCATTTTAGTGGTTTATTTGGACGATAGTTTTTGCCCATATTTTAGGTCATATGGATAGCTATTCATGAAAAAAAATAATTTAATGACTGGTGGCACATGATTTGGTAAATTAGGAGGCTATAGCCTGGCAAGGAGATCTGCTAGCCAAAGTTCAAACCATTGCTCGTGATTCATTTTTAGGAAATGAGCACATAAATAAAAAACTTTGAGAATAAGTAACCAAATTCACATTATGAAATTTATATTTATGAGTTGTCAGATTAATTTAAATTTTTAAAAGATGATTTTACGAAGGGACCTACCTAATCAAATGATTGCAAATCGCTCATGGGAGCATTGATTATCAGAATAGGTTGCACGAGGTGAGGTTGTTCTCTTGTACAAAATCAAATTATACAGAAAAATCGTTGTGGAATAAAGAATAAAAATACTCGATTCCCTCTTAAATCTTCTAATTATCCAAAAAATAAAAATAAAATAAAAGAACTTGAGCTAGCCAAGTGGTTGTTACACTTTTGGAATTTTTAAAAAAAGTTACGGTAGGGTGATAAACGAAAGCAGCTGCTGGAGTATGGCTCCAACAGTAAAGCTTGTTTGAGATTGATTTGTTACTCAAAAAAATATTTTTAAGTTAGTTAACTTTTCATACTAAACTTGACACAAACTCGTTGCTCTAGAACACTCGTTAAAAAGTATTTACATTGGTTGTTATTTAACAATTCAAGCTCAAATATATTTTAAATTTTGTTAAGTTTTCAACCAAGTTGCACAACTCGTTACCCGTTTATCAGCTTAGGTCTGGTTGTACTTGTGGGAAACACATTCAAAATACCTGCCTAACAGTAATATAGTAATCTAACAATAACGTTTGTTTGATGACATATTTGTTATTTAGTGACAGGTTTTTGAAGGTAGAGATTGAAATGTTAGGTATCAAAAGTCTGCAAGTATAAGGCGACAAACGTCATGAAGTGCATTCTTGATGTGAAAGAGAAGAAAAGTATGAACGACCAAAGTATATTTCTGCAGGGCAAGCACTTGCAAAAAAAAATACGGAATCAAAAGATGTAGTTGCCCATTGAGCTGCAAGGTTTGTACCAAAACCAAAACTTCAAATGGTTGTAATTCTTTTTTAAAAATAACCAAAGTATGTTATTAACAAAAAAGTAATGAATATGTATGAAAAAAGTATATATATGAAAATTAAAAAATAATATAACAATAAAAGGTAAACATACTCATAGCAAAACAAAACAAAAAGATAATTGATGAAAAAAATAAAAAAAATTGATTAAAAAAAAATAAACAAAATAAATAAAAATTAACAAAAATTTGAAAAAAAAAAATTGATATCAAAAAATTGTGAAAAAAGAGAAAAAAAAAATAAGAAAAAAAAACTAAAAAATTAACAAAAAAAAAAAGAGAAGAGAGAAAAGTAAAGGAGGTATAAAAGTAATTTTATGGGAGAGACTGGGATGGGAGTGGGGGGGGGGAGGGCACGGTGGAGTCAGGGGATGGGGGATAAGAAATTTATCCTACCCGACCGGAAAATTGCTTCGCACCCCTCCCCTGACAACCCCCTCCCTGTCCCCCTCTTGTATTCAGGCGGAATTTACCCTCTATCCCTGACCCCCATCCCGTTTTCCTTCCCCACCCCACCCTTTTATTGTTATTATTTTTTGTTTGTTTCTCCATTTTTTATCAATTTTTTTTTAGAAATTGATTTATTTTCTTTATCAGATTTTATTTTTATTTTTGGAGAATTATTTTTATTATATGTTTGTAATCTTTTGGTTATTGTTTTTTTAGTTTTATTTATTTTTTTAATAATTTATTTTTTTTATCAAATTTAATATTTTTACGAAGGTTTTTTTTTTTTTGGATAAATAATTTGTTGTTGATATGTTTGTAATTTTTTTTAGTGTAAATTTTGGAAGTCTATTTGTAAAAAAATGTATACAACTAATAAAAAAATTATTTATTTTAGTTTGTATTTCTGGAGTGAGTAGTTGGGCTTTCTTTTAGTATTTGTTGTATTTCAAAAAATTGATAATAAAGACAACAAGTTAAAAAAATTGTTTAAAAAAAAATGGCAAAAAATATAATTAAAAAAATTGAATTTGATAAAATCTAATGAAAAAAAAAAAAAAAAAACAAAAAAAACTAATAAAATATAAAAAAAAAAAAAACACAAATCTCAATTGAAAAAAACAGAGAGAGAAAGAAAAAAAGGAAGGGAGGGGCACCACAAGGGTAATTCGGAAGTGGGCCAACGGAGGGAAGTGGGCCAACGGAGGATCTGACACGAGAGGAGAGAAAAAAAGAAAAAAACAGCTCTCTTTTTCTACTAGACGTGAAAAAATTGCTAAAAAACTATATAAAACAAAAAAAAAAAGAAATTAAAAATTTGATAAAAAAAGAAGAAAAAAAAGAAGGAAAAAAAATTGAAAAAAAAAAAAAAAAATTAATAGTAAAAAAAACAAAATAAAAAATTGAAAAAAAAAAATTTAAAACAAAATAAAAAAAAAAAAACGAGAGAAAAAGAGGGAGAGAGAGGAAGACGGAGAGAGAAGGAGGGAGTGTGTGTGTGGAGGGATGAATGAAAGAGAGAGGTAGGTTATAGGGGGTATTTGATATTTTCCGAAGGAGACATGTGCGAAGGGTGGTTGTTAGGTGGTGGTCAAGGGTTGATAAGAGGCTAAGCTCTCGGGATAAATTTCTTTGATAGAAATGCAAGGTATGGGAAAGATTATGAAAAGTTTGTTGCTTTTCAGTTGATTAGATATGGATGTGCTGATGTACATCTTTTTCACAGTTGCAATAGTTAAAAGGGTGAATTACACTGACCTTCCTTGAGATTTGTCTTTAATACACAAAACATCTCTGACGTTTAAAAAATTACACTGACCTTACCTGAGATTTGAAAAATTATCTTCCTAGCCCCTAACACCCCTGACACTCTTATCTTTTTATAAAATAACCAAAATATCCCCCACTCTCTGTTCTCGCATCCCGCCAAACACGCGCGAGCGCGCCCCCGAGCGCGAGCGGTGGTGACGCGTGGGAGGTTGAGGGTGAGGGGGGGAAGCAGGAGGAGGGGGGAAGACGCAGGGAGTCGGTTGGGAACAAAAAAAAGAAACGTGGGGGGATTGGGGTCGGGTTGTTTGTTTGGACCCGGGGTCGGTGTGGTGTGCGGGGTGGAAGGATGAGGAGGAGGAGTAGTGGAAGAACGTTGAGGAGTTTTTGTAACAAAAAAAGTAATCCTTTTTTGGTAACTGTGTTGTTTTGTACACTTGTATGTATTATTATTGAATTGATATTATTTTTTCGTTTAATACCCTTTAGATTCTTTTTTTAATTTTACATTTTGGGAGTTCAAAGGGTATTAAAAGATAAAAAAAAATGGTATTAAAAAAATCAAAGGGATTAAAAAAAAAAAATAATAAAAAAAAAATTGAATATCAAAGGGTATTTATTAAAATAAAAACTAATAAAAAATAAAAGGTTACAAAAATAAAAAAAAGTAAAAAAAAGTGAAATCATTTTTGGTTAATAAAAAAAAGAATCAAAGGGGTTACCCTTTTATTTTAATTATTATTATTTTTTAATACCCTTTGATTATTCTTAGTTTTTTAATTTTTTCTTAATACCCTTGATTTTTTTTTAAAACATTTGAATTTTTCACCCTTTAATACCCTTCGACTCCCAAATGTATTAAAAAAAGAAAAAAAAAAGAATCAAAGGGATTAAAGAAAATAAAAAATAAAAAAAAAAAAAGAATCAAAGGGTATAAAAATAAAAATAATAATAAAAATAAAAAAAATAAAATAGTACAAAAAAAAGTAACAAAAAAGGATTAATTTTTTGTTAAAAAAAGAATCAAATTGTAGTAAATAAAATAAATAAAACGTAAATAAAAAAAAAAAAAAAAAAATAAAATAAAAGGGTACAAAAAGAAACAAAAAAATAAGAAAAAGTAACAAAATGTGGAATTTATTTTTGTAAAAAAAGCATAATGGGTATTAAAAAATAATAATAATACAAAGTAAAAATAAAAATAAAAATAAAAGAGTAAAAAAAGAGGAGAATATAGGGGGAGAGAGAGAGAGAGAGGAGGGATGAGAGAGAGAGAGAGTGAGAGGTATTTTGGTCATTTTGTAAAAAGATAATTTTGATAATTTTTTAAATTTCAGGGGAGGTCAGTGTAATATTTCAAATATGAGGGGTGCTTTGTGCATTAAAGACAAACCTCAGGGGAGGTTAGTGTAATTTACCCTAGTTAAAAAGTAGTGTGGAATCCAGCCAAAAAGTATGCATGTGCTGGCATCCGGTCCAAGTTGAGTTATCGTGAATCATTTGTGGTTTATTTTGATTATAGGTTTTGCCCATATTGTAGGTCTATATGGATAAGCGATGTCATCAAAAAATAAAAAAAAAAAATTAATATGGACTCGTAATTTTGGTAGATATATGTAAGCTATTTATGGGATTAAAAAGCTTGATTCCATGACGGATGGCACATGACTTTGGTTAAACAAGTAGGAGCTTATATAGCCTGCCAAAGATCTTGCCGAAGGCATAAGCTCATTCAACCGTTGAACTCCTGATTCATTTTAGGAAAAATGGACATCTAAAATAAAAACTTTGAGTATAAGCTACAAAATCAATATAGAAATTTTATAATTTATGATCGTTAGAGTAATTAAATTTTTAAA
>VIGQ01001632.1:20000-37500 GCA_009663005.1 Actinidia chinensis | reverse complement strand
GGGATAGAAAAAAATCTAATAGAGAAACAAAATGTATATTTATTTTTTATATATATAGCGAAATAAATAGATATTTTTTTAATATTTAGATTTTTATATTTGTTTCTCTCTATATAGTTTATTCCTTATCCCCACTCTATTCATCAATTCTAAAACGTATTCAAACAAAATTAAAAGTATCTCTCTTACAAAATAATCCTCTCCAAAAGTTAATGCCCCTGATACTATCCGACAACCCAACAACCCCTAAAGAAATTGAACCCCTCGGTGCAATAATTTTTTTAATAAAGTTTTTTTAGGAACTAGATACACGACCCTTAAAGAATTGAACCCCTCGTTGTAATTTACCCAATTCACCGAGTCAAAATCAAAAAAAAAAAAAATTAAGCCACCCGACCCGCCGCCATTTTAAAAAAAAGTTGATGGCTTGATTGTGGGTAATGATAATGCAACCACGAAATGCTGGTTTGATGAAAAGTTTTCTCTCACCACGCTAACCCAACATCCTAGATTAAGCACAAATAGTAATATATTGTATTAGAATAATTTATTCTCCTTTTAAAATAATCTGTAATTTAAATATTGTTTTCACAACGATCAAACTTAAGTCGCCAATCCGTGGCCCTGGGTAGTGACTGAAGGTTTTTTGGCGTCAAACTTTGAGAGCGCCGGAGAAGACATGGCCACGGTGACGTCCCTCCATAAGTACACTGCGGCGGGCGAATTAGCCCAAACCGTTGTCGGGAAGCAGTATTCAGAGCGAATTGCAAGTTGCAGATCAGGTGTTTGATGTTTTTCCAAGCTCTGTCGCTCCATTCTCCATTGATTATTCAATCTCTCCTCTTTCTCTTCTCTTCGTTCTAAACGCATTTAAACAGATATGGGTTCGCACTAGTTCCCTCTCTTCTTTCACTCCAATCAATACTGTCCATCTCCTTTTACCACCCACTCACCAAATTCCTATCGGACCCCCAAATTTCTTTCATCATATCAGAGATAAACCAATCCTTCCATCAAATTTACAATGGCCGTAGTTTAAGTAATTTTTACTGAAAATTTTGAGAAATTTTGAAATAAAAAGAGTAGATTAGAGGGAGTTTTTTTTTCAATCCAAAGAGTTGCGGGTAAGGTGGTTGATGGTTGTCCCTCATCTAAGATGCTCGATTACTTGCATTCTCTCCGTTGAATCTTAACTCCCTCCTCACTTCTCTTCTCGGGTCCCAAACACTGAAGAAAGTGGTTCGTAATCTTCCATATTCTATCTTCCAATTCAATCATCAACGTCTTCCCACATCCCCCCCAATACTATCAAACCCCAAATTCATTCAACAACTCTGCACAAGACCAAGATTGCAATTGCCAACACCAGCTGCGATTTCACTGCGGAAAGGCCAAAATTGGGACTCATTGAACATAAAATTTGGTTCACTCGAATTGGCGCAAATTTCAATGCATCAAAGGTACTTCTAAGCTGAAAGAACCTATCGATGCAAAACCCGGGCTCTGGGTTTCTTCTTCTTCCACTGGTCCAGCTCAGCACAAGCAATTCAAGCACGCATGCTTCAACGTACTGTATTGCTATTCACAATACTGGGTCCGAATAAAGCTGATCAGGGAACGGCTCAAACTCTGCTCGAATCAGTCTGAAGAGAAGCGTTTCAGGTAATTTGAAGCGGTTTTCGATTGTTGATTTTGGCTGATTACAGTATTTACTGTAGTAACTGATTCTGTTCCATTGTGTTTATTTGTTGGGTTCAAAGTTATGCAAATTTGAGGATTATTGACAGTGGTTTTTGATGTTGTCAAGATTTGGGTGAACATGGGTTTAGTTTAAGTGTCATTAGTTACAATACCTTGATTAATTTCGCCCAAAAATGGTGACCATATCAGTCTGGTTTGGAAGATTTACGAGTCATATGATTGAAACGGACTAAACCCAAATGATGTAACAGTGAAGAATCATGATTAGTGCTTGTGCAAGGAGGGAAATTGCAAGAATTGCTTGATATGGTGGATGAATTCATGGGAGGAGAAGCTCTCCTACAGTGATTGTTAACACTAGTTTGGTTTTTTAGGTCTTGGAAGAGGGAAGAGTTGAGGAAAGGATTGGTTTTGTTAAAGAGGATATTGCAAAAAACATGATTCGTGACAAACCATTTCTTTTTCTTTGATTTTTATGCTAAGGTTAAGATTGGGGGTTCGACTCTGCTTGGGAGTGTACGAGGAAATGCTCCAGATAGGTTTTCGGTGCAAATCCGTTTGTGATACTTTGTTTATTCGGGGCATATTGTAAGGGGGAAGGGGTGAAGGTGCGATTCCGCTGATGGCAGAAAATGGAAGATGCAGGTTTGGACAGCCGTACAACAGAACTTTTGAACATCTCATGGGGTTTGTGCTCAAATGGGTAAGATTGGAAGAAAGCGTTAAGTTTGTGAGACCGTTGGAGATGGGTTTTGTTCTAGTTGTTCAAGGCTTTCAATGAATTGATCGGAAAGCTCTTTCAACCGGAGGCGTGAGCAGAGCTAATGATATATGATATGTTAACCTGATTCTACTAGACAAGGGTTTGAACCTGAACGGTGTTACATAATTCTCGACTTAATTGCTGGATGTCGAAAGAAGGAAACATTAGGAAGTTCTAGCTGTCCTACGAAATGAATCCAAATTGATCTTCCTGGTTTCATCGGTTTTTGGTCTCTTTGGTTAGTATCCTTTGGGGCCATATGGCAGATTGGACGAGCCGAAAGATACTTGAAGGTTCTGAAGGATCGATCAATACCCGCCATTTTCATTTCGTTTAGAAACGCTAATTTCCAGCCACCAAATAGAAGGGCACAAAGCAAGGGCTATCAGCTTTTATCAGTGAAATGGTAGGAGAAGGATTGAAGCCTTGTAGCCATATTTGGTTGTGTTGGGCAGTAGAACCTGTATAAGGCTAAGCATTTTCTGCAGAGAGGCCTGGTTTTGTCAACCATCTAAAATTAGTCTGTATTTGAATTCGAATTGTTTGGAAAGGCTAGGCCCCCGTTTTCGATACCGTGAATTTAAATTCCGTATATTTCAAACAGGATTTAAATTTCTATGTATTTCAAATCTTGCATTTGAATATATATATTTTTTTCCAAAAGATGTTAATTTATATGAAGTTATTTGAAATTTTTTTTGCTTGTGAAATTCAATAGATATTTTCCTTTATTTCAATCATTTGTCTATTCGCCTTGTTAATGGGACAAGAATAATAAAATCTTTTATTTCGAATCCATCCGTATATTTTTTTTTCTTTTTGCAGCAGCACCATTTATTTTATTTACCTTAAAATCCTCTACAATTCCATAATCCACAGCCTAACAAGTCAAATTTGCGATTTTGTGTGTTCTCTAATGATGCTTCTTTGTATGGTAATTAAGGATGGCATTGGATGAGAGATTTGATGAAGGATTTAAAGTTCAATTTTTATAAAATTATAAAAAATTACCATTTGATGCGATCATTCTATAGTGTAGAAAATTTTGGATAAAGGATGGGCAATTAAGGAAGCATTTCAGATAACAAATTCACAAGGCACGTTCACCAAACCCTAACCATTTTAGACCTTTGAAAACATTATTTTAAAGTGTGAAATGATCTTTGTTAGAGGCATTGACATCTCTAGTGTGTTTCCAAAGATACTTCAATAAGAAATTATAAATGAGCAGTTTGGTTGTATTTATTATTGTAACTTGCGTTTCTTATAATTTTAAAAGTTGTGCAAGATATTTGCCTTTAGAGTGTTTACCCACCACAACTTCTGTTTATGGGTAAGAACAACTTTAAAAACTGGAAAAAAAATAGATTTTGAAGGTTCCCATTTTGATTTTTTCAAACTCTCTGCTTTTAAAAATAAGCAATTTTAACATAAGTTACAACTACCAACAAACACCCTCAATAATTTACATACAACTTTACATGGTAAGGAGCACTGAAACTGAGCTCAACCTGCCTTAACCTGTCCTTATCTTTGGGCTGTTTAGTCGCAAAAAAAACCCACTGAACATACAGAAATTTTGAACAATTGCAAATTAGGAACAGCATAATTATCGACAAGTACTTGAATTGTTATTTAGATCTAATCAAAAGTGTTGAGAAGAGATCATTCATCACTTCGCGACCTGTGATGGGAAATTTGTTTTTTTTTTTTTTTAAAAAAGGAAAAAATATTGCTAATCGAAGAAACCAAAGTGAAAGACGATTGAAATATGACAATATATCAATGCATACCAATTTCGGTTACAAAGCATGGCGACAAATTTAAGGTAGGGTGAACATATAAAAACTTGTGGGCAGCATATCACGAATGCGAGATTGGCCATCAATGTGTTCACAGAAATAGGTGAGCACTAAATCCACAGGTATACTTGATGGTCCCCGCCAAGCGAGAGAGGAGTGGTCCATCAATTGGCTGTGGATTTATCATCCGAGTGTTGGGAATCTTGGGATTTATAGTGGGATTCGAGAAGGGGAAAAGAAAATGTAAGGGATCCTAGACTTCTTTTTTTGTATGTAAATGGTGATAGAATCCCTTGCCTTCTCTTTCGCTTCACAAATCCTTCGACATCAATCGACGCTAGAACACACCCACTTTTTGGTGCCTGGGCCCCTAATCTTGAATTGAAGCAAGCAATACAGGGAAAAGAAACTTTCATTCAATGTAGGTACCTGTACTCAGCTTGAACGTGGCAACAAGTGCTCTCCGCGAAAGGTTATCGGGACTGATCGCTCATCAATGCACGAAAAGAAAAACTTGCAACAACTCAACATCAAGGCAAATGATCAGAAATGAGGATGTGACGAGGTGATCAATGGAAATGCCTAAGTTCTACAAACTAGCCCTGTGTTAACCCCCTTGTTTTGGACCGAACTGTCGATGTAAGGAAAGCTAAACGGTTTTTAATGCGAGTTAGTTTCTCTCTGTTCTTCTTCTCGCTACTTTTTCTCAGAACTCCACGTACAATGCCCTCTGTAGCTTATCTACAAACTTGGTGGAAAGCAAAAAAGAGATTGGCGATAGGCCAAGATGTGGGAGGTTAATTACTGTGAACAATGGCAACGAAACCTCATTGACACATCTCGTGTAACGTGACCTTATATTTATGGCCATTAAGGTGTATTATTTGCTACTTAAGTGGATTAGGATCCTTCTATCGTGTGCATATCAAAAATATTACGATACGAGAAGTGTAGTGCTGTTCTGAATCTATAAGCTATACTCAAGTTAAAACCAGGATACTACAAAAGTCCTCCTGAAGGCGTTTGATATTGACCAAGTACAAGTATCCTTGCTACCGAAGGGATATACTTGTTGACGAGACTAAAATGCAACGTAGAAGGCGAAATCTAGTAACATCCTTTTCCACGTCAACCGTACTTTTGTCTAATGAATTTAGGAAAAGGAAGGTTTAAACTTTCTATTTTACTTTCTATTTTACTACAGTGTTGTGTGTGGCAAGTCAGAAAAGCAATTGATATTTCAGTTCCCTCATCCCTAATTCTCTTGCACTTCTGTCTGTAAGCAAAATGATACTGTAGAAATGAATTTGTCCAACATCGGACTTTCGGAGAACTCAGCATGATAGAACAGCCCCATCATATTTTGCTTGCACATCTTTGAAAGCGCTTGGTGAGGCGGCTGACTTCGGCTGAGACATCTACCATAATCAGCAGAGAAGATCCGCTTCTAATGGCCCACCTGCAACAAGATGCCCTGATTGATTTTTTGCAATCACCTGAAGCTGTTGGTGGTCATCAAGTGTTAAACGTAAATAATACCACACCACAATTAATGAGATTAAAAAATATGCAAAAAGTTTGGTCAATAGAAGTGACTTTAGGGTAAATTTCCTGGTGGAGAAATTTTCTACAAATGTAAGTGTTGGCAAATCTAGCCTGGAGATAAGAGTTAAAACTTCTTTCTCTCTTGCTGCACCAAGCAAATTACATTGATATAACAGAGAGATGCATAGAATACACATGCTTCTTTTAACTGACCATATACTAAGTACAAACACAGCTGGCAGATTTGCAATTTAAAGGTGCCAGCAAGCTGGTAAAATCTTTGTCTGTGTTTTTTGGATTAAAGATTTATCGAGGAAAAGTTGATGGATCCAACAGTTCAAATCCAAACTTAGTCTTCTTTCCTTTCATTTTTTTCCTCCACAAAATCTCACCCTAAATGCCTTGACCAAATACAGCCTTAGGCAGTTTTAACAAATGATTAATAACTTTCCTGAAAAGCCTTGGTTATATGGTTCAGTACGAATAGACCTGATCCTCTCCTTATCAAGCTGCACTCCACCAATCTTTGGCTCCCTTCCCATTTGATTTTACTAATAAATTTATAGTGCCAATAGACAGACATTCATCACCTATGGAAAATTGTATAGCACTCCCTTCTTTCATGGGAAAAGCTCTCAACTTCTATCTCCAGATCATTTTAAATATAACAACCTGGCAAACTCTTGTGTTCCCTACTCTCATTTTCTGCCTTCAGAGCCACTGTAGCTCTATCTACCTCATCCAATACCCAATTTCACTTCTGAACCCTTTCTTTCTTTCTACATTCTCCAACTTTTCCGATTTCCCTTAATTTCCCTTCAATTTCTTAGCCAAAATACACTAGGATTATCTCGATTTTAGTTTCTCCACTAATCCCTATCCTCTGTTGAAACCCTTCTTCCCTTAAGTTCGCATTTTTCAAGAAGGAGAAAAGTCCTTCCTCTTCTTTACCCATCTACGAACCATTGAAATCAACAACCAAAAAGCTGTTCAACCCTAAACAAAGAAAGAGTCCCCGATATTCACATCAACTTGATGTCCATCAACTCAAAATCAACTTACGATGTCTAAAAATTCTACAATAGCTCAAGCGAGGAGAGTGCACCAGAACCTCGCTCAAAGGGAATTGAGTACTTGACATACCCCCACCAAAGGGAATCTATCTAAGCGAGGAAGCCATTCTGCTGTATTCTCACCTTCGCCTTTTCATCACCATGACCACATACTGTTCAAAGCAGCCCCAAAGCCATCCTCCTCATTTTGAATAAGCATCACGCCAACAATAAAACACCACCGGACTCTTCTAATTCCCACACTCGTCATCCCACATAAAGAACCACTCTTTTCCCTTCCTCCATCCAAAAAAATAAATAAAAAGAAAACAAAAAGCACCCTTTCCCATCTTCCTCTTTGCAAGAAGGTATAAGTAATATTTCCTAGTTTGCAATAACTTCCGGTGTACCAACGAAAAGTAGGCAAGAAGTGGTGGATACTTACAGAACGTACTGTAATGAATTCAAGAATTTGCAACTATAGATGTTGGCCACTATGGCAGTTGGGGTCCCTAACCCCTCCAACCACCTTCTCTTTTTGCCTGAATTCTTTAACTATTAACAGAAACCTTTGCTACGTTAAAGCTTTATAAGTATATAAATTATGTAGTTGATATATCAAAAGTACCAGCGTTAACAATAGATAATTACTGCAAACCATCAACAATCTAATGATAGATATGATGCTCCTTTAGGTATGAAGCAATAAATGTGGCTCTAAATTGTAGCAAGGAGACGAAAAGGCAATCGTGTTGATGTAGCTGATATTCACTGGTACTATCAGATTCGTGTTTTCCTCTAAAATCTCAATATTGAGGTATACATAAGCCCAGAACCACACAGAGAGCACTTCTCAAATACACCACCAGCCACACCCAGCAATATCGTTCACCACTGGTTTTAGAATTATGATCTAAAAGTTTCATACTAACTTAACTTCCAAATGGATGCAAGCAATGGACACTGAATTGATAGATATGGCCAAATTCCCAGGAATCCTATATCCCACAAGGCAAAAGACAAACCAATATAAGGTCCTAATTTGCTTGAATACTACAACATAGAATGCATTTATGTTTTAAATATGGGAAATAGTCAACATCGATAGCAGAATATTGAGCATGAATGACATTGAATCAACTATCAGATCGAAACTAATCCCGATCAGGGGTTTGTCGTGATCATAGTGCTATATAATGATGTATGCAACGGATCAAGTTTCACTGCCAAAAGAAGGTGTAGACCAAAATAGGAAGAACAATAATCTTCCAATACTAGCAGTCTGATTCAACAATACCTGCCACAGTTCTCATTAACGAACACATGAAATGGATCATTATCAGCATATTTTCAAAAACAAATAAAAGGATCGCCTATTGCTATTGAAGCAACTGCTTGACCTTCTGACTGGTATAAGGCCCGCTTTACCTGCTTCAACCACCAGAAAACTCTAAAATGTTAATCATCACACAGAAGGAAAAAGAATATGGAAACAACATGAAGGGTACGCTAGGGGTGCATCAGTGGTGGTCGGAGGTTCTGTTAGGTTGATCGACTAGGACCTACCGACCTACCTCTCTAAAAACTCATAAACAATAACCAACATATAACATATAAAGCCAAAACGACCCCACAATTGATGTTCGGTTTACAACTGCAGTTAACTCTCATTCAAAACTAGTCAGGAGTGCCGACGCAACTTTAAATAACCCCAGAATCTGATATGTGCACACCAGCCCATATGTATATAAGGAAGTCCAACGAAATATTTACTACATACCAATAGAAAATATTGGAATATTGAGTCAAGGGCCATCTTCTTAGACTATAATATAGGACAAGCAACACGTCAATCATCTTTAAATCAATGGTATAACGCTTGAAACTGTGGTAGTCGCAGATTGTTTATACGAGTTTGCTTCCACCTTGGTGCTCTCTCTATGCAGCGGATTATTATAATACTGTTTATTGGCGTGTGGTATCTAGGTCCAATTCTAAGGTTGGTTCGAGTATATACCCACTCACCAACATAAATTTTGAGGAAACTAAAAGGATGTGAGAATATTGATTTCTTCTCACAACCGCCATCGTTACACATGGAATACGCACAAACCAAAAATTAAGATATTAACCTTCTCTCCCACCCCATCAATTACAGTGACCAGCACCGTCCAATTTTGTGCATGATATACATGTAGTTGAAAGGCTGATTTAGCGAGTGAATAGTGTTGAACTAGTCTAAGAAAACGTTAGGAGTTTCTTCCCTATTTTTTCCAACGTTTCCTTCTTGCAATCACAGTATGGCTGTAGAAAATCTTGGCCACAAACACCCTTTAGATGCTGCAAATTTCCATGGTAGTTGCTGAAAGTTTGCCCCTGTAGTTCAATTATGCAGAAACTAAGCCAGTAAATAAGGGAGTGTACTTGTCATCATATGTTTGTCTTGTAATACCTTCATGGAAGCTTTTAAGTTTTGAAGGCACCATGGTTTATTTTGTATTCGAGTTTATATTTTGTTACATTTTACTTAAATAATATAGGAGGAAGTGGTCAACATTGAGTGGAGGATTGAAGCCAGTGATAGTAAAGTCATTTAAGGGATAATATTTGCAATTGGTTAGTATCTAGATTACATGGTGATGAAGTCCGATTGGTATAGGCTTGGACTGATTCAAGTCCTTCCAAGAGGAGAAGATGAGCACATGTGTGGCAACTAGTGTGGGACAGCCAAAGTTGCCTTCCGATACTTAAGTTAGTAAACTTAGCAAATTTTGGAGAGAAAGATTTGTAGAGATAAGGGCATTTTTGTGGAGGACGAGAAAGACATACCCTTTGTCTTCCATCTCTTCTTTATATAGGAAGGTCTTTGGTGGGAATGCCCTAAGATGTAGTTGGTCCTTTACACAAGTATTTAGGTCCAATTGGCCATTGGACATTTGCCTTATGGGCCAATCCAATATCTGAGTTATTAGTATTCCTCTATTCTCGGAGGGTGTGTTGGTCAGACGAAAGAATTATAACATAGTCAAATGTATAATCAATTGTAGGACCCCATTACCAAGACAATAATTGGTCAAGTGAGAGAGGTCTTAAATGGTTGTGGTCTTAATTTCCTCCTTTCATTATGGAGGTCACCTCTCACTTGATGGGCCTCAAACTCTGTCAAGCTATTCCTCAAGGGTATATCATTTTTGTGGTAGATATCCTCTACATGGATGAGCTCAAGCATTTTCAGCACTTCCTCAAGCGTTAGCTCATACCTCACTGGATGCGCTAAAACCTTCTCAACCCTTCAGAACCCATAATACAATAAATAGAATACTCCTTTATGAAAAAAGAGAAAATTTAAAGCCACACTATTAAGGACTATCTCAACTTGAACTAGCTTGGGAATGGAGGACTATAATTGATAGACATTTACAGTATATAGAATTTCTCTTTGCCGCTTGACCAAGGCATGAATTGAGAATAGGGGACTACTAATTAAGTAGATATTGGGTGGATCCATTGGGGCAAAAGTCCAATGAACAACTAGACCCCATCCCAATAACAAGTGTGAGGAAGACCACTATACTATAAACCAAGACATCCTATATAAAAAGCGATGGAAGACAAAAAAAGCATGTCTCTCTCTAAAAATGCCTAACTCTACACTTATTTCCCTACATCTTTTCTCAAAATATGCTAAGTTTACTAGCGTAAGCATGAGGGTCTTTGGCCGCCTGATAACACACCGGTGTCACCATGGTCCCATCTTCTTACTCCTCTTGCAAATAATTGGATCAAAGTCAAGCCATTACCAGATTCAGACTTATCCGTGTCTATGGATATGATAGGGATAGGAGGGGGGATAGTGTTTGACACAGTACCCAATTAGGACACCCGAATCTTTTAAATCTTTAATATTGAAGGGAAAAAAAGTACATTTTAGCTAAAAAAAGAAACATTTTAGCTTTATATGGATAAGAGGATAGAAATTTCAGACGTAATCTTATTTGATTCAGTACCATTTTGTTTTTCTAATAGTTACGGACGTTATATCTGAGAGTATTATGAATATATACTACAAGAGTTCGGAAGTGTCCCTGCCAAGGTCTGATGCTTGGACATTGGGCACCTGCCACTCTATTATCGTACTCGAGTCCATCTAACAGAGATGATATAGTCTAAGTAGAATGGACCACATAACACGCAAAACGTTCACGACAAGTTTTCAAAACTGTAGAAACGACAAGTCAAGGAAAACACTAATCATATAAAATTTTGTATACTTAAAATGTCAGTTATTTATTGATGCCAAGGGACTCCCACATCGAAGATATTTAGTAAGTTTTATTAGAGCCAACTATTATTAAAATTTAAATTGGACCTTTTTAAGAGTGGGAAGGATGTGAATTTTGTGTGGGTGCATTCTCTCTCGCTCTCTAAGTTCTTCTCTAGTGGTTTTTCTGTGGGCTTTGTTGGACTCCATTCTTTCATGGATTTTTCCTATAGGTCTCAATGCTTCGACTCTCCTTCCCTGTATTTCAGTTGATTTGTGAAAAAAGGGGTTTCGAAAGGTGTTGGTTTGGGTTGTGTTGCATGAGAATCTACTGATTGACCTGGGACTAAAGTCACGATATGGCGTTGCCCATTCGATGTCATACTTGTGCTTCAAGTCAATTGGAGAACAGATGTCTTCCACGGGTGTTCAGTGTTATGCAGGTTAGTGGTTTACGGTTTGTTCTTTATTCTGCTGGTGGCGAGATTGCTCCATGTTCATTGATGGCCAGTATTGGGGTTGGGTTTGTCCTCCATCCTTGAGTCTTATTTTCATTTCTGCCCAAAGGGGTCAAATGAAAGGTACCGAAGGGTCCTTTGACCAGATCTGCGATTCTCTTTGACCCCATTGTGCATAGAAGTTTGTGATTTCACCTTCCATTACAGGATGTTCCCAGCCAGCGGGGGGTTGCTGACTAAGCAGAGGGGCCGGCTGATCTTTCATGGTTGGTGCCGTTGTTGAGTGTCGGCATACGGGCAAAATCAGCATGCGGAATGGTAGTGGTCCCTTATAATGCCATGGTGACGTTCCCTAGCCATTTTATTAGCCATTTACATGTGCATTGTAAACAAATCTTATTGGCATTGGTTTTCTTAAAATATCTTGTACCGTGTCTTGTAAAATGTTTGGAAACTATGTTTTCTATTCAGAAGCGATAATTGCATTCCCAAGGAATGATAAGCTCCGGCGGCTCTATCTATTTAAGATTTGAATTTCTCTAGACATTTTTGAGTGCGGCAGTGGTCATTTTTCTCCTCAAGTAGTGAGGTGGATTTTCATAAATAAAAACTCTCCGAGATTGAGGTAAGTAGTGGTAGTCCGTCACTAAGACGGAATTGGGGGATCACAGTTCAGTTGGTCAAATTTAGGACCAAACGTGAACCGAACCGTAGGACACGATTGCTCCTTTCTCCGAATTGAATCGAACCGAACTGTGACTTAAATGAACAGATGGTTCGGCTCGGGTTTCATCACAGTTTATATTTTGGGGCTTGGGCTGACAGTTTATATTTTGGGGTTGGCTGGAGTAAGTTGGGTAAGGTTTGTGCTGGGGCTAGGGTGAACTCTAACCAATAATGGTTGGCTAACTACTAGGCTTGGTTAAGAGTTAGATTCCATGTTTGACCTAGGTTTTGGTTTTGGTTGATTTCTCTCAAATGGTTAAAATGCTTGTTTTGTAAATATTAAGGGAAAAAATTTTCGGTCTTAACTAGGGTTGTATATATCTTGATCATGTGTCAACAAGTTGACTGGGAACATTTGATTGATGCGTACTTCCCTTACCACTCTAAGTGGTTATATAATGTTTCAAAGCCCTTAATCATTTATAAAAATACTCCTTTGTATGAAGATATGATTTTAAAGGGCTAAAATCTTCCGACCAATATCATAGTAAAATGAGATGTGCTTGACTTAACATGAGAGAAAAAACTCACCTACCAAAATACGAAGGAATCGAGTTTTTGGACCTTGCCTCTTTTAAATAATAGTTTAAATACCATAGTAGAAAGAAACCAAAATTCCACCCAAAAACCTTTTTTATAGTTTAATATTCAATTATTCATGTACTCACTATATAAAAATTCGGCTTATCATTAGTTCCCTGTGGAGAAGACACCTGGGTATTCTTGAGTATTATGCTACATTGGCCACAAGTTTCTACGCTGGGAAAACATACACATCGGGAGGAAAGCAAGCAATGGTGGGTTAAAAAGACAAATCACAAGATACCCAAAACAATGACACAAGACAAAATATAAATACAATAATCTAAACAATCAAGCAAACAAGGATGTTGTATCAATAATCATCAATACATCCAGTAAAACTAAAAGAAAAAACAAATAAGCATCTCTTCAAAATCCAAAAAAAAAAAACCAAGTCGCCATCACCATCTTCTTGGCCATCACCTCCATCATCTGTAAACACCAAAATCTCCATCTGGTTCAAGCGAGTTTGCAACCTCACAGATCCCCACCTATTATCAGAGGACGGTGGTAAATTTATCTTCCGCCTTATCCCCAACATATTTAGTCTCTTGACAATATTGTGGGTTCCTATGATAAAAGGAGGTAGGTTTGTTTAAATAAAAAATAAAGGTTTTGGATGTTGGGGGTCATTTTGGCCTGTTGAACAAATTGATAAATTGTAAAAAAAGTACCCCATCGTGTCTCAAAGTGACCCTACCGCGTCCTTAGATATGTCCCCACAAAAAATAGTTAAATTAATTGGAACATGGCCCGGCTATATGTGTTCCATAGATTTTGGTATATCCCTGGCTATCGTTGTCCCGTATGTGTCTAACACGCACATGGACTGATTCATAGCACTATCTTCTTTCTTTGGTTTATTATTTTCAGTTTCTCACAAACACAAGATAAGGGTTATCTAAGCTGTTGCCGGTACGAACACATAACAAACAGAGCCTCAACTCAACTTTGGCCTTTTTAGAAACAAGGCCTATTACTAGTTCAACACAAAAAATCAATGGCCAGATGGCAAAAAAAGGTTGGAGTTAGATAGCCCCTTTAGGTCATACTAGCAACACCAAGCGCAATTATGTAGGTGGCAGTGAATATTTACGTCCTCCCCATTGTGAATGCATTGACCCCACTCATTTAAATGGGGAACTCACCCTATTATTCAAGTGGGCCTCATGATTTGAACTAACGGGGAGGGAGGTCAGGTAATGTCATATTGCACTCGTAAACATTATGTCTAACTTATATGGCATGCACATTGACAGGTTTCCACAAGCTAACGCTCTGTAACAGTAGCTTTATTCTTTCTTCCACTTCATAGATTGTTTTTTTCTATCGGTCCATAATACGTATGGGGTCACCATAGTCATAGCCAATTTTCAGAAGCACAATTAATTGTTTGAAGATGGTGTCTAGGACATTCCTTTACTCAGTATAGACAAAATCTTTAGAAACGATTCCTTGCCTAAGAGAAACAACTATGAGTTAAAATACACAGTGGAGCAATACCGTGATGACTATATTAGGGAAGCTAATTCCTTCATACCCCAAACCCATCGCCACTCAATGTGGAAGACCATCTACAAATGAATTAACCCAAGCTTTAGGGGTGGATCCCCCACCCTACTCACCATACAGCGACACTGATTTATCCAACCATTTCGTAGGGTAACAAGTGTCTATACACTCTTACCTGTCATATGCTTTTAGACCTTGACAAAAGTTAACAACACCAATGCTTTATGCGTTGTTGTGTCCTAACCAAAGCTAAGATTCACTAGTAGTCACAGACAGAAATTTGTTAGCTAGTAGGATAACATATGCAGCACAGACACTTCAAATTAGTCGTCATATCGTGTCAAAAAACCGGACACTCCTCAGACACGTGTCAGGAAGCACCACTGAATGTGTCTATTTTTTTATATTTTTTTGACGGACACGTGAGGACAATTCATGGACACGCTGTCCTTCTCCAGACATGCGTGTCGTAGTCATTGGTCCGTACCTGTATGTGCTCTTAACGAGCATGAGGAGACTTGCTACAAGGACTTTGGCAATCATTTGACTTCATATTGGGTTGATTAATGTTTCAACCATGAGAGATAATGCTCATTATTTTATGTAAAAACTTATTTATTTGTTAGTCTAATACGCTTTATTGAGATTAATTAAACTTATATCAGATCTGATGTTGTTTCTTTTTTGATAATCATATTTTCAATGTATTGTATTTATGATACGAAAATATATATCAATATATAATATTCAGCGTCTCCCAGACGTGACCGTTGTCCAATTTTGTAAAAATCACGTGTCCTCGTGTCCATCCGTGTATGTGCTTCTTAGAGCATAACCACCAACCTAAAACCATTTCAAACTAAGATGATTCCATTAGCAATCACATGAGAGAATAAACAAACCTTATATGCCAATAAAGTTTTCCAAGCTTATCGCTCTGACTAGGCAAATTCTGCAACACAATTGCCAGCGTTCCCCAATTTATTAGTGAATGCCTTGTTTGCTGTCAATCTTTCAGTTGATAAATTTAGGTCCTACAAGAAGTGGCATGATTTGTATTAGTTTACAAAAGTGTTTAAACAGCGACCTAGGTGCTAGGCCCCCGGCCGCCCACTTACTGCCTAGCGTTTTTTAGAACACCGGAGCGGATAGTGCCCTAAAACCTAGGAGAAGTTCTAAAAATATTGAAGAAAGAGGAACTTTATAAAGAAAATTTCTATCGGATCAAGAAACGGAAGAGGTGGGAGATGAGTATGACTTTGAGTCCGACGGAGAGAGTCTTTGAGGGATATGGAAAAGAAGAGTTAGCTACAGTTTCCTAATTTCTATATATTTTAGAGATCTAAATTGTTATTTCTATCTTCCTCTTAGTACTATTCAACATTAAACAATTGAACTCACTATTTTGAGTATATTCTTGCTAGAATTTAATATTTTGTCATTTATTATATTTTTAGTAAATATTAATTCTCTAAAAAAATAAAAAATCGCCTAGGCGCTAGGTCCCCCGCTTACCGCCTAACGCTTTTTAGGAACACTGGTTACAAAACTAGGTATGCAAATTAGCCTCTTTTTAAGATAATGAAAATGCATAACCATGGCATAACAATCTAGATTATTTGAGACAAAGACAAACCTGACCAGCAGTTTCTAAAGCAACTGTGAATCGCAATGCATAGTGCCTGGTATCTTGGTGCATCAATTATATCAATTAGATTTCCCAATGATTTAGACATTTTCCGGCCCTAGAAAATCATTACATAACTAGTTTAAACGGGCACAAGTTAAAAGGAAAAGGAGCAAGCCAGCCACAAAGCATGCTGGGATGGTATCTGGTAGTTGTAATATTGAATGAAGGTTGAACGCAATCTATAGGAAGAAGAGCATGAGTGTTGTTTTTGGACCTGATATCATCAATTATGTGAAAGACTCGGGTATATTGGGTTGAGTATACATGCAGTTACAAGTAACCAACCAAGTTTTCACGTGTTCTTTTACCAATACAGAAAGATAACTGAGGAAACTGATTTCCTTAGGTTCACTTCAAAAGCAAAATCCAAGCTTCATATTAATTAATATAGGAGGGAATAAACCAGATAATGTATTTCAGAACATTTAAACCATTTATTATCATATAAACATTATCGGACAACTCGTCTCCAAGGCAGGTCAGGTTGTGAAACGAAACAGAAGGGAGAAACTTGGAGTTATTCTTCTATGCAATTCAAACAAACTCTTCCTGGGCTTGGAAAAAGCAAATGCCTTTTCATTTTTGAAGTAAATGGAAAATCTCATTACTACAAGACAACTGAGATGCGAAGTAGTATTAGCAATACTAACAGAAGAAGAAGGGAGAAAAGAGAGAGAGAGGAACATAGGGCATTACAAGCAAGCACAGACAGTCAAGCCCTGAACCTGTGAATGGATGAACTCAAACAAGTTATACAAAAAATTATATAATCCTCTCACAGCTCTTTCTGATGCTAAAACTTCAAATATCCGCGGAGATTAAAAAAAAAAAAAGTAGAAACAGAAAAAGTTGGCCATGATAGTTTTCCAATCAAAACAAGAGGCCTCTATGCGATACAAAAGGTGATTCTCTGTAGTTGAGATAAAAGTCAAAGTTGTAACAGATAACGAATAAATGATGATCAAAACACCACCAGTAGAACCAGATGAACGGTGCATCACGACACAACAATTAAGAGCATTTCCTACTCTGCTATTTTTTTGGGTATCACTCTTTGCAAAAGTACAAAAAAGGTTTTGTAATCTAGCTCTTTTGTGAGTTGGTGTCTCCCATGAGCGGGGGTGGGGTGGGATAAGATTTCTTCATTCCCGGACGAGGTTGTGCGAGCTCTGCCGTCGGACTATCACTTCGTAAGAAGTTCGGTCGGCGTCTTCGCGTCAGAGCTTGGTTGATCCCAAGGGCACTTAGGGTCAGAGGGTGGTAACGTACACGGCGACTTTCCTCTGCCACCTGCACGTTTGGGTCCAAACTCCGATGATGCAATAGTCTAGCTACCAACCATGCCCTGGGCATGATGTGTCAGCACCTATTCGCTGACGTAGCAATCAGCATTGGAACCCGCCGAGCT
>VIGQ01001632.1:5000-15000 GCA_009663005.1 Actinidia chinensis | reverse complement strand
CGTTATTTAAGGATTGAACAACAACAAAAAGGAGATTATTTTAAATTTTTCATCACCATCTAGGCACTTAGTTAGGACTAAGATGGGATAACATAACTTAGTTTCCTCACCATAAACTAAGTCATGACACCAAATCTATGGGCAAAAAAACCACCACAGAAAACTAACCTCAAAAAGTGCTAGTTCGGAGCAATAATTGGGGTCCATAGCTACCAACTTATAACAACCTCGACCCTGCAAACTCTGATGTGCATTAGGCATTACAAAACTTCCCCTTCATAGCCTCATATTCAAAATGTCCATAATAATTAGAATACCACGATCAGTGTGGTTCACCTCAAAGTCAAAAAACAAGACCCAAATTTGTCATATGCTTAGTTTGCTTTTATACAATAAATAACCAACATGGAAGCTCAGCCAAAAAAGGGCTAGCCAAGGAGGTGACAATGGGTTCAAACACAACTAATATTGTTGAATGTCCTACATCGCACGTTAGGACCCCTATACATATCTATAGGCTTATGTCCCTCTTAATACCTGGATTTTAAGGAGTTAGAGGGTGGGCCGAACTAGGGGTATCAAAGCAAGGTTGCCTTTCTTCCTGCATGCCCAAGTGTTTCGGTTGCTGCGGTCCAGGGGTGTGTGTTGGAATGGTCCACATCGCCCAAAGTTATAACCCCTTTGTGCAATCATAAGGCTCTATTTCCTCTTCTTAATTACCTGGGTTGTAAGAAGTTGGAGGACTGAGCCTGACTAGAAATACCCAAAATAACCGATGCAAACTTTCTGAATGGGATGAGTTGTTACGTTGCCTAGGTGTTCCCAATTAGATTTTAACCAATGACATAGCATGTGCTCTCAAAAAAGCTGGAATTACCCAATCAACTGAAACAACCTTCATGAAAGATAAACCCCCAGGTAGTCGTTTGGAATATCTGAATATACAATGAGATTGTCAAATAGTACTTACAAGAAAACAAGCCGGAAGAAATTTGGGGTCCACCACCCGTTTTTCCTTTGCAATTGACAAAGAAAAGTTCAAGAATTGACAATAATGAAAACAAATTTATTGGCTCATGAAATTTAGATTTCTAAATTAACCAACAATTACTGAAGTGCTAAAGCGTTGTCAGTCTGAAGCTTAAGTGTTCGAAATGAGTCAAAACTATGCATATTAAGCTCTCATATACCTTTCCGCTTATAGGCAACCCCATCTTGCACACGGAGGACGAAACACCATTATGCAAAGAACAAAATCAATGCAAGGAACAATGCCAAACAGACATACTTGAGTCCAAGACCTCACCCAAAATTGAAGGTTAGGCAGGGGCCATATGCAAATGGGAACCCTTAAAATGATAAATACCAAGTTCATATTTTGGTGGAGTTTTCTTATCTTATTACAACTTAAATACTTTTTAAGTTTTGAGCTTATTCACGAATTGGCATACAAAAACAAATATGCACATATAATATTGTAAGATAGCTATATATATGATATGGTCTATTTCCTAATAGTTAGGTTTGGAGATTTGGTGTTTTCAAATGCATTAAAATATTGACTTTTGGACAAATATCTGCTAGATATATATATGGCCTTGTCTATTCCGTAATAGTTTAAGGTTGTCTATTCGCTATATAAATTGGTGTTTTCAAGTGCTATCAGACATTGACGTGGAAGGTCCTTTGGCTGAAGCTATTTACATCAACACATTTCCTCTATTTGAGTTTGTTCATTGTTAAATTTTCTTCGTGCCATTTGCCTTTGTATAGACAAGGTAGGACGATCATGAGGGCAAGATGTTGAGAATATCAATATAAAGTTGTCCCTCTCTAACAGCTTACAACTTTTAAATGAGTTGGTATTAACACTTTCCAAGGTATCAGAGCAGTTATAAATCCTGTGTTCAATCTCACACTAATAATTAAAATACTTGACGTGGTTAGGACGCTTATGGAGAGAGGCCTCACCACAGTCGGGGGGCTGGTTGAGACTATAATAATAAAAGTTGTCTCTATAACATCGTCAAGTTTTTAGATAAGTTGGTTAGTCAACACATCACACAAGCTAAGGTTAGCGTTAATATACATTATCAGGCTTATTTCCTACATCTTAAGCTTTTGGAAAGTAAGTCGGCTAAAGTTTGTAACGCAGCCCATATCCCTTTTGTTAATAATACTTGGTAGAAGACAAAAATATGCTGCAGTCACTGCACAGAACAAAAAGGACATATAATACTAGCAACACTATCAAACTAATCAAAACTTGGTTCTGTAAGTTCTATGGACAGAGTAGTATGGTAATGAATGGGACCTGAAACCGAAGAACATGAAATGAAAACAGAGTCCTACTATCGTCTTTGTCTATAGCATAAAAAGTTAATTATTTCAAAAAAAGACAATAAATCTTACCTGTAATCAAACAAAAGGTGCCAGTTGGAAAAACAAGCAATTCTACTGAGAGTTCACTGCAATAGCTGTATCAGCAAAATAACAGTCTCTGGGCTGTTATTGCAATGGTCAGAAAGTCACTCCTGTAAGGTGCAGAAAAATTTCAACATCAATTGAGTATACCAAACTTGTTACAAGGCTTTCCAAATATTGTGTATATATGTCATGGACGATATAAAACAACAAATAGACCAGGTAAGAGAGTTCATGAAAGAAGTAAAGTATTTACACAAGCATAGAAACAGTTCGATGGACCTTAGGTAGGGAAGTGTATAGAGATCAGATGATAGTAGCCAGGATATTTCGGTTGTTAAGAAATGAAGGCAAAGGAAATCATTCGAATTCAAAAGTCTAAACCACTAACAATACAACCCTATCTTCGTTTAGTATTTAAGTATTGTCACAAAAAATACATAGAATCAACGCACTGTATATTATTAATTCTAGGACTCCCTTATCTACTGTAGTTGAGGACTCTCTGTTTCTGTCTCTTTCTCAGGTTTCATAAACATCTAGGTAGCATAGAGAGGAACATTAAAACACCGTGCTGACACAGTAAATCATCGGGAAAAAAAGGACAGGGAACCTGAAAGGACGCGGTAAGTTGATAATACAGAATCAGTTATAAAATTTGACAAGTTTAATACTTAAATATAAAAAATGAAGTTCAAAAGGTTCTTCTGATAATTATAGTTGTATTTTTTGAGATCTCTTCTATACTTTTCTTTAACATGTATTCTTGTTCTGATACAAAAGTTTGCAATGTATGCATTATTATTGTTGCCCAATGTATAATCTCAAGTTTTCAAATAAAGGAATGATATGTTAAGACACTTTGGGGTTGCATTGCGGAGGTTTGAGATGGATGTGAGAAAGCATTGAAAATGACTAAATTATTTTGAATTATGGACACATCCATGGGGTATCAAGCATGTATCGAAGAAAAAGCATTCAGGAAAATGTAAGGGTATGATAGGGAAATAACATCAAATATACCGTGTATGCACTTATTTTTTAAAGTTTCCTCCTCAGACTATAAATTAAGTTATTAAAAAAAAAGAGTCCAATCAGTCTTTTAACAATAGAAAAAAATAGTTTAGATTCAATATGTGTGGGGTGGGGGTTACTTTATCTTCTAGTTCTTAATAAGTAAACTTGAGGATCTTGTTAATAATTAAATGCTATTCATCCAACAAAAATCTAAATTTACATCAATTTGTTGATTTTTGGCTAATGGTCTCAGGATCAAATTTTCCCAAATTAAATTTATTATCAATCGTAACTTCAAGTGAGCAGATTGTGGCACTCAACTGTAAAGAGAAATGCCCATGAGACCACTTCTGGAAATTTATAAGGAGTTCAATCAAAAGAAGAATCTGCAATAGTACCCTCTAATGTACAAATATTTTAGAAATATCATAATAAAATGCTCTACAAAAAATTAAAAAGAAAAAACAGAAACCCTAGATAGTAGCAACTCGCAATGAGAGCTGACTACCATGAGCCTCCGGTAAACACGATGCTGATATACTACAGAGTACATGGCTCTCGAATATTTCACTCTAAGCCAAATCACGCTGGCTATGTCAAATATGAAAATTAAAACATTAAAGCATAACAAGGAACGTACAATATTACACCAGATTCCACACACCAGTTTGAAACTGCAGTCTGTTTTGATAGGGGACCAGGGACAATGTAGACCCTGCAAGACAAACCATCAGCTCATTACCGAGGCTATTGATGGTATTGGAAACAAAAAGCTCAAAGTTTATGTACAAAACCTGCTGGAAGCAGATGACCGGACCAAGAGAATAGCTCCCTTGAGTGATAAACAACTAATTAGCTACCTTTGAGTGCATTAGACGACTCATTGCAAAAAGGTAGATTCATATAAGAAAAGGAGCCCAGCAATGTATATAAGCGTTAAGACCATCGTTCACATTCAGACCTTCTCCCTATAGAAAGAAAACAAAAAGAATAGGTTGCAGGCATGCGCGCGCAAACCCCACCCCACACACAGCTAGGATACTATCCTGTGAGCTAATAATGTAACCAGTACGCAACGACAAAATATAAAACAGAGAAACAAACACAAACGGAGAATTGGAAAGAGGACTCAGAAACCAAAAATCTAGGTAGTTAGCACACAGCCCCCAAACTGTATTTCACTCTTCGCGGCATTAGCTATTTCGCTCCGATTTTCATAGGTGGTTAGAGAATTGCCTGGATGTTGGTCAAGCATTTTCTATATTATTGATGTTATTTACCCCAAAACACAATGGAAATTATTACACCATATGAAAACAGAAAATCACTAAAAGTACACTCCAGAGGGTACCCATTGATGGGGTTTGGGAGGGGTAGATGGGTACCGACACGACGTTTGCAGTATACGCACTAAGTGGTTGTTATCAGGCTTGAACACAACATCGTCCACAAAAGTCTTATTCAAAAGTAAAGGGGAAAAAGAGTAAAAGGGATAGTACTTGTCACCGGTGAAAGAAAAGTCCAATTAAGTCCGTCGTTGATACTGATTCCGCCATTCCCTCTATAGGAAAATCATTACAAGTAAAACGCTCTTCAATGTAGAGATCACAAAACAGGAACATTTTTTGGAAGGAGACAAGAAATAACTACCAAGGAAGGCAACCAACAAATATTACAAACCCATCTTTTCAAAAGAACGGGTGGGGAGGACACATCCAAAACTAAAAATGTCACGTGTAAATAACCAACTAGTTTCGAACACCATACCCGTTGATTGCCTAGAATATGATGCTACTACATTAAAAATCCTTCCAAAACTGGTGAGTCAAATAACCAACTAGAATATCATTCTACCCTAGCCGTTAAAATCCTCCGGAGAGGAGAGAGAGAATAAAGTCGAATAATAAATTTTCAAAACACTAACCACCATGACGACATAAAAAATAAATTACCCAAGTACCTGTAGATTAGGCCTAACAATAGCCTTAATACAGCTCCTGACAAACAATTAGAAGCAGAATTCAGAACCTGCACAAACAAAACACAACCAAAAGTACAAACACTAGGCATAGCTTATTAGTGATAGTCTAAGAGAAAGATTAAGAGATTGACAAGACAATAGACAAATGTGTTTCAAAAAAAAAAGAAACAGAAAACCAGAACCAACTCTTAGCATTACGAATAAAAAATCAAATTACTACCACCATGACGACATAAAAAATCAAATTACCCAAGTACCTTGATAGATTAGGCCTAACAATAGCCTTAATTAACAGCGCCTACAAAATGAGAAGCAAGAATTCAGACATGCATAAAAAAACACAACCAAAAGTACAGCCCGAGCATACGCTTCTTAGTGATAGTCTCAGAGAAGAGATTTAAGAGTATTTAAAAGACAATAGACAATGTGTTTTAAAAAAAAAAGAAACCGAAAACCATAACCAACTACTTAGCATTACGACATAAAAAATCAAATTATAACAAACAACCATGACGACATAAAAAATCAAATTACCCAGTACCTGATAGATTATGCCTAACAATAGCCTTACTACAGCGCCTACAACAATTAGAATCAAGATTCCAGAACAATGCCTAAAAAAAAACACAACCAAAAGTACAACAGCCACTATCATACGCTTCTTAGTGATAGTCTCAGAGAAAGATATTTAAGAGTATTTAAAAGACAATAGACAAATGTGTTTAAAAAAAAAAAGGAAACGAAACCCTAACCAACTTACTTGCATTACGACATAAAAAATCAAATACTAACCACCATGACGACAAAAAATCAAATTACCCAAGTACCTTGATAGATTAGGCCTAACAATAGCCTAATTACAGCTCCTACAACAATTAGAAGGCAAGAATTCAGAACATGCATAAAAAAACCAACCAAAAGTACAGCCACTCGCATCCGCTTCTTAGTGAAGTCTCGAGAAAGATTTAAGAGTATTAAAAGACAATAGGACAAATGGGTTTAATAAAAAAAAGAAAAGAAAAACCCAGAAACCAAACTACTTAGCATACGACATTAAAAATAAAATTACTAACCACCATGACGACATAAAAAATCAAATTACCAAGACCTGATAGATTAGGCCTAACAATAGCCGTTAATTAAGTCCTACACAATTCGAAGCACGAATTCAGACCATGATCAAAAAAACCACAACCAAAAGTACGCCACAAGCATACGCCTTCTTAGTGATAGTCGAAGCGAAGAGATTTAAGAGTATTTAAAAGGACAATAGACAATGTGTTTAAAAAAAAAAGAAACAGAAAACCATAACCAAATACTTAGCATTACAGGTATTAAGGCAGCACCTAGATACCACAAGGACTGAATCATTCCGAGACCTCATACACCTTTGCTAGAATCAACTGGGAATTTGCTGGATAGAGAACTGTCTTACAAATTAGCTGCTCATCAAGGGTGAAATGTTCTTGGTCAGATCACAAGAAGCACCAAGTCTTTAATCTGATTTGGTAATTGTTCCACCATACCTAAAAAACAAACAAGTAAATGAAACACAAATCAGGAAAAAATAGAAAAGAACAATGGGACAAATAATTGTCAACTTAACACCAGCAGTTGTGCACAAACCACTAAATTTTTTTTCTTTTTAACTATCAAGTATGACACAGAAAAGCACGCTATCGACTAAATTTGTCCAATAACCAAATACGAAAAACCAAACACGCATCCAAGGGGGTGTTCAATATTTTGGTATTGAGAGGATATGAAGAGATGCAAGAATGCGCGGGAGACTTTCAATTAAATCCTTTCATTCTCTTCTCATTGGAAGATCAGAGAAACTGTTTCTGCAAGGGTACTGGGGTGTTTTTTTCATTTGGACAGCAGCCCTGACATCCTTATTATCAACAATTGGAAGCGTGATATATACTCCCAAATGGCGTTGCATGAGTCGCATATCCAAGGAGTTAATAGACACTTATTAGACTAAAGATATGACGGAGGAAGATGTGCAATGTGCATTTGCCTTGGGCCAACATGGGCTATTCTAGCCTATGTATGACAAGGGTATCAGTTTGGCTCCAAAGGGGCGAAAAAGGGAAGAGGGAGTGTGATGTGTTATGTTCCCCTTTTCCGTGCTTTGCATAATATGGTGTACAGAGGAGTGCGCCATTTGGCGCTTTTATTGGGTATGCTTTACTACCATAAAAATGATATCCACAAGACCAAGGAAAACATATTAAGTAATTAAAGGAGAAACAGATAAGACGAGTAGATAAAACTTCTCTTTCCACTCCCGTACTCGTTTTTGCAACTCATCTCTGTCCACCTCAATCATTGTTATTCCTCTGCTGCCAGCATTCTTTCTACAACCAACTGAAAGAACGGATATTAGCTTCAAAAGAGTCTTTTTACCTTTAACAAAACAACTAATCCAAAAATTAACGCCCATGTCATTAACACTCAAAACACTACATTTAATGAACCCATAAAAAAAACCAATTGACTACTGAAAACATGCATGCGAGTAAGGGAAGCGAAAGATATGAAACTCAATTGAAATGTTAAAAAACAGTAGAAGTTGTCATCTCAATCTGAGTTTAAAGAAACAGAACACCCAGAGAGTAACCGAGATAATAGCGAAACAACCAATTTGTAGCTGAACTGTTGAAGAAGGGTTGTACTCTTGGAAAACAATCAAATAGGCAAAGATGGATAATAATTAATAGTTAGTAGTAGTAGTCACAAAGAGTCAATTGAAGGGCAGGCTCAAATGGAAAGGCAGGCTGCCCACACCATACCAAAAAATTATTTCCACGATGTTAGGTTAGATACATCCTATGAAGGGAAGCCCTATCTCTGGCTTCCTGAAACCGATAATGATGGTAGTGCAACGGAGGTTTGTCTCGGATCTAAGAGGCTATAATTTGTTCTCAATATATTCAATAAAAGGTGAACCAACAGGACAAATGTAAAATATGGATTTGGAATTTCATAGTACCACAATAGGGAAAGGTGGAAAAACAAAATTACCCAACCGAATGGCTTAGAAATTCAATAGAATACCTATTAACAAACAAAACAAAAAATGATTTATTTGAATACTTCTATTAATTGTCCTAATGTTATCAAACTCAAGTGCATATGATTATTAATCTTAAAATGATTAATTTGAATGTTCTATTAATTGTCCAATGTTATCAACTCAAGTTGCAACGCTTATTTAAATCTAACAATGGGATTACGGAACTAGAACAGGAGGATTATATTCAACATTAATAGTTCCACTTGCAAAGAACTATTCATTAACGAGGGAAAGAAACTTATAGGACATTGTGCGCGAATATTCTTATTTTATGGAAAGTGATGGTTATAAACAAAATTCCTCTATCTGCGCACCCTACTCTATAGTAGTAGTTCTCAAATCAAATTAGATTTTAGATACTAACAGAGCTTTTGTAATGAAAGTACAGCGTAAAACAAAGATAATAAAAGCAGCATTTATAGCTCGAATGTAGTGCTGGGCTAGCATAGTTGGCAGTTTTATAAACTGCTATATAACCTTGAAGTAGAACCAAAAGCACTCATTCGAATAGCACATTGGGGCACCTACAAATCTGGAGAGGTCTTGAAGTGCTAGGGAAGAGCTTCATCGCACAGAAGAAGTGCTATAAAAAAGAATTGTTGACATGAAGAAAGCATTGGACAACGTACGAACCAAGAAGATATGAAAAGGACTAGCAAAAGTTCAAGTTGTATCAGCTTGATCGAACAAGGCAGAGTCCACATTTTTTCAGAGTTACATATTAGACAACTTAACTACTTATAAAACAGGGAAAAAAAATAGTGTGTCAACCACCCTTGGGTGTGGTCGACCATGCTGAAATCCCGAGAGTACCTAAATGTCCATGATGCATCTTCAGAAAACTTATTCACCAAGGCAGTATCGTAGGTGACCATACTAGTTTTCTGGTCAACCAACTTGGGAAATTCAAAAAAAACATCATTAAAAAAAACAAACAAAACTAGATTTGAGACGGGGGTGGTGTCTAAACACTATACAAACCATCTAAATCAGTTCTCAGAAAGTAACATACACTTGCGCGAAATGAGATAGAGCTTGGAGGACCTTCATCGTAGGTGTTGAAGTGCTTACTCGGGGGACGGAATAAATACAGTCAGGCAAGCGATACAATGGCAACCCCTGCTGGCTTTCAGATTTCTCATGAAACACATTATACATTTAGAGGTTAGTTTCAATGTTTCCTACACTGTAGCTTATCCCTGACTTCCTCTATTCTTGTTGGTTTCTCATTTCTCATTTTCTATTGTTTCTTTATTGACGTGTTTTTTTTCTCTCGAAACTCACATCCCACCCATTGTCGATTAAGATATGTAGATACAATGTCTTCTCGTTCTAGTACGAAAGTTTGCAATATATGCATGACTACTGTTGCACCTATGTATAATCTCAAGTTTTCAAATAAAGAACGATATGTTAGACACTTTGGGTAGCATTGCGGAGTGTTTGAGATAGATGGAGAAAGTATTGAAAATGACTAAATTAATGTTTTGATTTGG
>VIGQ01000749.1:40000-43102 GCA_009663005.1 Actinidia chinensis | reverse complement strand
TTACTATTATCGATTTTTTTACAATGTTAAATAATTTTTTTTATATTTTCGAACTTTTCTCGAAATAGAGAATTTTTTTTTTAATGGGTTCCCACTTAATGGAGGAACTCATTTAAGCATAGTCAGAACGAGGATAATATAACCTACGAGAAAAAGGGCAATGTGAAATGAAGTGTTGAGTGATCTTACACATGACCTTGCCAATCTTGACAACATCAAATGCTTAGAAGACAAGTTGTTCTTAGACGTGGACGATACTACAATCGTGGAGCACATAGAGAAGAGAGAGACGAGAAATGAAATAACCAAGATAGCTGATTCAACACCGAGGATGATTCGGATATCTTTTTGAAACGCAATAGGTAAATCAGTGAGTCTCTGGGCCTTGGTGAATATAAGAAAGTAGAAGGGTTTTCTTTGGCACTAAATCGTGGATTACGGCTTTGATCGTGAAGACATTGTGAATAAGGAGGAGAGAGTGGAGGAGGATGGGAGCGCAGCTATGGTTGCCTGGCATGCCCATTTTTGCTAATGAGCTTTGATTGATCCCTCGGAATTGCCACAAAACCGAAAAATTCAGTGAACCCATAATCACAATTTTCAGTATCATCACTGCCTCTACATAGCTTCTTGTTATTTCATCCTCGGAGAAGGGCAAGCATGTTTAAATATGGGGAAAAACATGCCATTTTTTTTTCCTTTTTATTATGTAAATTACGAAACTATCCGTCGTTTAATAATTCCTGCTGCGCTTTTCACATAATTCCGAAGGGCAGTTTTTGTACTTTATTTGCATTGTAAGAAAAGTAAAAATGTTAAAAATCACACGGTCTTAAGTATTGTTGGGTCATTTTTGTTTGAATTGGACCATTTGTTGTTTGATGCAGGTTGGTTCTCTGCAAGTAAAGACAAATAGAACATGTTTGGCTTTACAATTCATCTAAATTTTGTAGAAAAAAAAGTTAGATACTTCGATCGTTTGGGATTAAATTGGGTCTCTTTATTTTTTATTATTTTTCTTACAATTCGAGATCCAAACATCACAGCCTAAAGAATTGTTTATGAGTAATTCAACATAGGTATTTTACTCGGTGGTGTCGCTTGATCACCCGGGGGGTTTCATGAACCTTTGGTTGGGGGCTTGATTTCCACATGTGTCTATCAATTCATGTGTTAGTCCAGTCCATACAAGGCTTTGCTCCTGACTTTAAATTGATCACTCTGCTTATGACTGTAGAATTGATTCCCGAATTATCGGTTTCAATTGGCAAATACCAAGTATCAAAAAAAAACAGTTTTTTGGGGGCATGAGAAGAGTTATTTCAGACTATGTTTTTATTACTTGGAAAATAATTTGGTTTTAGTGATTTTAGTTAAAAAAAAGTTTATACTTCCCTCAAATTCCTCTAATGAAGACAAACATAAAACACAAAAAGTGTTTAACTAAAAAATATGTTAAAACAATACTAAAAAAATTAATCCAAAATCATATTGCTTATCTGAACATTTCATTACAATAGAATCATAATTCTTACTATTCTCTTAAAATTCTTGTCTATCCAACGAGCCTTACACTTATAAAAATGCTTGACAAAGAATACAATTGTTCTAAGGCAATCTTTACTTCTTCTAACTGCACAAAAACGAGATGAATCCTAATTCTTGTCTACACAACAAGGTTAACAGATGAAAACGGCTGAAACACCCAACTACATTGGGAGCTTCAAAATGAAGCACATAAAAAACATAGAATGACCTTTATCTTTTCTCGTCTCCATCCCTATACTTATCAAAAAACAAAACCAAAAACGAAACACTCAAAAAAGAAAAAGTCAATTTCAATCGCATTTAAGATTTTATTGATCTAAAAAAAGGTTCTAGTTCTTCTTACTAGTTTCTGTTTGTTTTCATTGAATCCTAACGATAAAAAATCAATTTTATTTCGTCCCTCAAAAAAGAACAAATCTATCGAAGAACATAAAAGATTGGTTGATTGGTGCAATTCGTTTACATTGGGGATCTCCGGCTAGGATATCACTCTCATGTAAGACAAAAAAATCTTGGGTAATAACATATTTATTCTAACACACCTCCTTAAAAAGCTTAATCTATCACAAAAGATGAACATACACACACAATTTAAAAAAGATTTTCAGTTTTGTCTCTCCTCTCCTCATATTAGCGTAACCATATGGAAAAATCAGTCAGAGACACAACGAAAGCGCCAAATGTTAGCTCGTATGGTCAATCCAGGTTTAGGCTTCTTCCAATGGCTGTGGAAGCCCTCAAATCACTATCCGTAATGGAGCAGCCGCGGATCTATCTTCCTCTCCGCCGTTTTTCCCTACTTCTCTATTTTAATATGGTAAAATTTTGCTATTGGCACCAACTTGACCGATTTAGTCTCTTATCCCACGATTCGGAGGAAGAATCTTGAGGCCCCGCCTGAAATTGATGAGGCTACGCGGAGGCATATCCGTTATTTTCTACTGTTGGGAATGGCAGAATTGGTTCTTGTCTTGTGTCCCTCTGGGTAATGTTCTTGGTACCCGACATTTTTTTAAATCATCGGATGCCTACAACCGGGAACAAAGTGAGCACAAAGGACTGTTGGCCAAGGATTTGGAGCAGTGAAGAGGGCCAGTTGATACCGCTTTTTCATGGTCTAATTTCTCTTTCTAGCACCCTTCTATTCTTAATCCTCGATTGGGATAATCTTCTCGGTCGTGGCTAAGGGTTTTCTATTTTGGTTGCCCTTATTATGGCCACGTTGATCTAGGGGTGTTTTGTTATCTTTATGTGGATGCGGTTTGGATGCTGAGCCTAGTTTGTTTCAGTGCTCGAAGATAGGTTTCATGTGTATTAAAGGCTATTGACAGGGCAGGGGAAAGCTTCATGAAGAGGGAAAGGCTTCAGGGTTGTGGCTATAAAGGCTAGCTCTCTGTTGTCACAATGGGAACCATTTACATGGTAGCCTTGCCATGAAGCAATAAGATGTGAGGGGGGCTACTCAGATGGCCGATGCTCATGTTATCCCCCAGACTTCTTGATTTGTGCTTTCAATTCTTATTCCTTCTCTTTCGTGATGTTCACCGGTGTCTA
>VIGQ01000749.1:32500-35000 GCA_009663005.1 Actinidia chinensis | reverse complement strand
GGTTAATCGCGTACTACTAAAACCACATAAAATATTGACAAGATATCAATCTAATAACATAATCCAACCACAATATAAGATTATTCATCGTAATACTTGATATATATTTTTTAATTAGTAACCCAAAAAAGAGGTATATAAATTTGTATTTTGCTAAAGAGGGTATTCGAGGTTTTTTCCTAACTAATTCTTCAGTTACATATAGTCTCTCGTCTCATATATATCAGATAATCACTAGGCGTAAGTCCTTGGAGTAAGGTTAAGAGAAATAAAATAAAAAATTTGCCATTAATTAGCCTTTAAAGTTCCAAATCAGGACTCTTATATTGAAGTGGTCTCTGAAAAAACTAAAACAACCCAGATATAACTCTTAGAATTTTATTTAAAAAATCAGATAGGTAAAGTATGGACTCACAAGTGTTGTGACATAGGTCCTACTTTATGTGACCTTAATTCCTATTATTAAAAGGAAAGTTTCAATTTTTTATGGGAAATTCATTAGTTGCTTCTTCATGCAAAATAAAAATATGTTGATTTCAAACATTGTCCCTATATCTTAAATTTTAAAAGTATTTAATTATAATTATTTCTAAGAAATAATTTTGAAAAACTAATTAAATTTGTTTTTTACTTATCACAGTGGACAAACAATTTGGCCAAGAGGTTGACGTAGTGGTTGAGGTATTCCCTAACCAAGTATAATGACTAGATTCAAGCCTTATGACTGCGAAATGCTACTTCTTACCCCCTTTATTTTCTCTAACGATTGGAAAAAAAATAGACACATAATTTGAGACAATTAACCAAATTTGAGAAAAAAGAGCAAAAAAATTGACAAATAATGATCCAAATTGTTAGTTAAGTAGGCCGGTTGAGAAGATTACTCACCTATGAAAAAAATAGGTTGGTCGAACATTTGTAGTCACATGATCTAGACATATTTACTTTAAATGAAATGAATGTCAAGTATAATTTTTTTTTCTTTGAACCTTAAGAATTGGCCTAATGGTCTAGTTATAAGATTTTGATATTTATTCTCTTCTAAATTCTCAGGTTTGAAACCTTTTAGATGCTATCAATTCTTGAATTCGAACAAATCCCCAGCTTTAATTGGACCTCATACTTGTGAACGGTGAAATTGGTTCTTCGAATTAGTCGGTCATTGAGCTAGATACAAAGTTATCAAAAAAAGATATAATTTTCTCAATAAACTATCAAACTAATGCCGCGTTCATGTGGTGGCTGATGTTCGATCGACTAATTTTTTTATTGATCATATGCTCAATAAACTATATAAAATGAACATTTTTTATCATGAAAATAAACCAACGGTAAATCCATAAAAAAAGGGCATTACATGGATCATAATACCGGCTCAAAACACTACAAAAACTCAAATTTCCAAAAGATTTTATTTTCACATCATTCTATTCTAGATGAATCACACAACACATTTCTGGTTTTAGGGTCAAATGGGCCCACCCCACCAAAGCCAAATTGTCTTGGCTCACGATTGCACCACTTCGGTCCTGTTGGGTGGTCCCACTTTCGTCGCCATGCAAGAACCGAAGAAAAAGTGGGCGCGGATCACCTGTCCTCGTGGGATTGGGATTGGGATTGGGATTGGGACAGGGACATGTCCAATGCTTTAAATGACAATACTTGTTTATTTGTAATTCATCAGAAGAAATTGTATAATTTATCTATCTCATTAATAATTAAAAAAATTTTACTGATAAATTATAAATGAACGTGTGTCGTCATTTGGAACATGAGACAGGGGATCACAAGCCAGAAAAAGTATCCAATTTGGGAAACTCCAGTCCACGGGCATTAATGTGTGTTGAAACCGAGGAGGGTTTTCTGGCCATTTGTAGGGGACAATATTGGCTCGATTTTGGAAGCATTAAAGAGTTGGGTGTCTGTTTTGGGTGCGTGAGCGAGAGACCAAATTTGTTAACGTGGGTCGTTGGACTCAAAATTCCATGCACCCAATAGCTCTATTGCTATTGTTGGGATTGAGACCACATACACAAATATAGAGCAAATTAGCTCATCTTAAGGGTTATCTGGTCATGGTCTGTCACGTGAATGAAGTCTGAGTGTGGATTTCATTGTTGGCTGCTCGGTTTTTGTTTTTGGAATCAGGGCTTTTTTAGAACACATTCTAAAACTTATTTTTAAAAATGTCCCCTTTAGCTCAGTTTAACAGGGTTCGTTTGCCCTAATTTTTTTCATTTACCTAGCAATCCTTACTGATTTTTTACTTATTAATGGGTAAAAAAAATTATAAGATTTTTCAACCATTCTAAATATAAAAAAAGTAAATTTGTCGCATGAATTCAAAATTGAAAAGTTAACAATATTTTGATCGTTGAATTTTTAAAGTGTATAAATTTTTTGAGATATAAAAATAAATTAGAACGGTAGGTATTTAAAATGACCCAGTAATTATAAAATAACCTAAACTTAAAAGAAAAGTTAATAGAATTTGTTGATT
>VIGQ01000749.1:10000-25000 GCA_009663005.1 Actinidia chinensis | reverse complement strand
TGATAAGGATAGCAAGTAGAACAACGTCCTCTTTCTCATTTTTCCAATAAGCCAAAATATCCCAGACCCAGACGGAGGAATTTGTTTTAGTGAAATAATCTATAACAACGAATCATATAAAAAGCCAATCACACAAAAAAGTGTATTTCACAGTCCCCCTGGTTTTCATTTGCACTCATTTGTTTTTCCTTCGGCCTGTTGGAGTAAGTTTCTGTTTTACTTTTACGAGTATTTTTTGGTCCCTTAACTGTTTGAAAAAAACATCGTTTTTATTTACAAATCCTAAAAAATAGTAATTTTTTAGTAATTTTTTGTCCTTCAAATTCGATGAAATTCTACGTGTTATGATCTCCTAAAAAATCTAAATTTTTGATTCAATAAAAAAATACTGAACAAAAAAAAATAAAAACAGATCAACATAAAAAACATATAACAGGTCCAAAGATAATTATTACGAGAAATTTATCTACATACTTATGTTTACTTGCATATTTTTGTTATATAAAAAAAAATATTTGACTAAATTCACCTTAAAGAGATAAAAAAATAGGATACACTACCTTGCCCCCCCATAAAGTATTAACCGATTCCCACTGTGAGAACCCTCAAACAAATATTTTTTCCACTTTTCGTCTCTAACTTTGATTGATTGCCATCAAGGGAAGCCCACCCTTAACACAACAACGGCCAAATCTTTGAAGGAATATTACATGTTGTTGCCATGTAGGTGCCGACAATTGCCCAACCCTGGCCTAACCCATTATCATAATTACATGAATTGTAAAAACAAATCTAAATTACTAAACCTATGTTCAAAATTAAAAAAAAATCCCTAACCCTAAATCCAACCATATTCGATTCAATCCCTAACCCTAGCCTAAAACAAGACTCCCTCCATCTCCCAGCCACCTACCTCGCAACCCAGTCCTTAAATCACTCAGGGAGAGAGAGAGACTGGTCAAAATCCGTCGCCACTGCAATCACAAACCTCCGTCGCCATCTACAACTTTCAGATACCACAACCTCTAGTGCGTGTGTGTATGGGTAGCGTGGGTTGTGATTACACGATGGCAGATCTGATAGCGGCATTGCCATTACTGGTGGTGACTATGTAGGGTTAGGGAAAGGAAGGGAAACCAATGGATGAGGCTAAATGGGTTTGGAAAAGGTGGGTTAGGATTTTGGGCAGAAGGGTATGGATCTAGATCACTAGGTAGGCACCACATAAGCGACATGTAGGTAGCTTTTGCCATCTTCAGCTAGATAGTTGGATGGAGTTAGTGCTTGGGCTTGATTGCAAACAATTGAAGAGTTAAAGGTCCAAAGTGGGAAAATATTTTGTTTGAGTACCAAAGTCGGAATTAGTCAATACTTTAAGGGAGCAAAAGTGTAGTTTACCAAAAAATATAGTAAAATTAGAGAAAATGAGAGTATTGAAAATCACTTGAAAACAAAAATTATAATAAACAAAACAAATTTCTGAAAATATTTAACGACTAGTCCTAATATAAAGGCAAACAGGGTCTAAGATAATTTATTAAGATGAATTTATCAAAATACTTATGTTTACTAAAATATTTTTGCTATATAAAAGATATTTAACTAAATTCACCTAAAGAGAAAAAAATGTAATGCAATTAGAGTTTTTTTGTTGAATACAAATGGACCCATGAAGTTTGGAGAATTACATAACAAATCCTAAGGTTTCAACTGTCAAATCACATGACAATTCTCCCCTTTCTTTAGTTCATTGTTAGGTAACGGAGTGTGATTATGTTAGGAAAAAAAAATCAAAATACCAACTTTAACCTTGGGATGGCAAAACCCAGATCCAATCTTCTTTTGCAGTATTTTCATTCTATCTACTAGAACTTTCTTATTCCTTCGACATATTGGTTTGGATGATTTGTTGATATCAAATCTCTCGTTGAAAGATTTTGGGTCATCATTTAATGAGGTATTTGTTGTCGTTGAATTCATATTAAAAAATTATTTATTTAAAAGTAGAAATAAAAAAATTGAATAATGGAGCTTCCACAAATTATTATTTTTTTAACTTTATGTTTTGTTTAGCCCATAAATAAAACCCAAAGCAGAAGCTGTAATCAATATTCTGACACAACTTTTAAGATAAAAAAAATAAAAATTATAACTAATAAGTTTCAACAAAAATACTCGATAACTTATCTAATTTGAAAGGTCAAATGGTTCATTCTATATGAATACTAAAGCAAGAATCGTAAAAATACATAATTTAAACAATCAAACGGGAACGGATACGAGACATACAAGGGTTACGGCCGGTGGAAGAAGGAAGAGGTGGGTATCTAGGTAATTTCATTCTCGTATAAAAGGGTAACAAGGGGATTGTATTTTTTCATTTGCCCGAAATCTTAGGGGAAGTATTTGTAAAAATCCCTTGTTTTATGGTAGAAATAGAATTTAGAGAGAGAAAGGGAGGAGGGGAAGAGAATTTTATAGAAAAATGGGGAGGTGGGAAGTACTTTCAGGTGCAAGGTTTTCTGGGAAATGCTTTCGGGAGAAGGGAAAATCTGAATCTCTGATCTACTTTTCGTGCCATCTTTTCAAATTTTTTTTATTTTATTTCAACTTGCAGGTGTCTCATAAAGTAGAGATAATGCAGAGAGAGAAAGAACCTTTTCGATTTTTATAAAAAAATATAAAATATAATATTTTACACTTTTTTTTATTTTTCTTAACAAGAAAAATGAAAATGTAAAATTTTTATTTATTGAAAAAAAAGTTTACGAAAAATTACAAAAATTATTTTCTTCAACCAAAATTATCTAATTAATGATCTAAATAATTGTTTCAATTGTAATTATTTTTTTATAGATTACTCTCGTTAGAGTCCTCGAAAAGTATAAAACTATTGCATTCAAACGGTGAAATAAGGTAACTAAAAAATAAAAAACAATTCAAAAAATAAAGCAATTAAAATATCTCAAAAAAGGCCAAACAAAACTAGCCAAAATTATATATAAGGGTATGTTTGACTTCATAGCATTTATGCCTTTTGATTACGATAAAAAAAAAACCTTAAAAAGCTTGAGTAATTAATAAGCTTTTGCTATGACCTCATGTAAAACAAAATGTAGAAGCAAAGAAAATTGTCCAATTTTTTTTAAAATGAAATACAAATTAAATAATGAAATAATAAAGTGATTTTGAAAGCAACAAATTGAAAATCAAAAAGTGTTTGGCGGTCAAGGAAAAGGAAATTGCTTAACTCTATTATGCAAAAGAAAAGGAAATAATAAAGCGACATTGTAAACTCTCATCATAAATGGAAACTATAGGCTTACCGGATTAGGCCTGAAGTAGGTTGGATTGGACACGAGTCCAGTCCATTCTTCATGTTTGTTTTTTTAAAATGGCTCGGACTACAGTTCGAAACAGACCCAATAGTCCCCATACTTGGACAACTTGTCCTGAGGGTTTCGTTTTATTAGCCCCCAAGTAGTCCGGGAACTATTTGGGCAGTCGGGTAATAAACTTCCGTGAGACATAATTTAATAGAAATGTTGAGATTTATTTGAATCCTCAATTTTTTATGATTTTTTTATGTTTAGAATATTTTTTAATATTTGTTAGTTAAGTTTCTAAGGTTTCCTTTTCTTAAGGCCAGTTGGTAATGTTTAAAAGCTAAGTTTTTTTTAAGCTGCTATTAAAAAATGCCATGTTTTTTGGATTTTTTGCTTTTGGGCTTACTTTAGGTAAATAAGCAAAAAAAAAAACTGAAAAAAATTGGTGCCAGACGGAGCCTAAGGAATCCAAAAGGTGAAAATTATATATATAGCTTTATGGGAACACTAATAATCTTAAGATGTTTCTTAGCATTAATAGAATCACCGACTTAGATGGTCCTAACGACACAAGAAATGTTGTACTAACCCTTTTTGGGGAAAAAGATTCTTTGGAACTTTTGATTACGAGTTTTTTTGTTTGACCTATGTGTTAACTTCACTACTTTTTGAAAGTGTTCATGAACAAATATCATCATTATATATCCTTTTACTAAGCACGCTTTCCCTTACATTTTACGCAATTCTCATGTTATCAAGTTCTTTTTTTTTGTCAAGATACGACGATGTTATCGAATGAACAAGTTAAATACTATAGTAGATGTTCGATGCTTTCTATATAAGTTAGAAAGTAAAAATCAAAACATTATTTCTTAAAGTTATGGGTATATCACTTGAGTTAAGCTCAGAGTTTCGCAATTCTATTTCACTTTTCTCTCAACTATCTTTTCTACTCAAGATTCTTTCGATTTTTGTATCAAAAAGGACAAATCTAAAATATTTTGGGGGATAAACACAAGGATAGTGACATTACACCCTCTAAAAACTTCTAAGTAACATCGCATCCTATTGTTCTCACATATGGACAACAGATTGACTCCTCTGTCAACGACACCATTGATGTATGTTGAATTTTACTATAATACTTCATTTGCAAGTCAAGTTTCCTAAAAACCTGCTCTTCTCCCTCTTTATCATAGTTCGCCTCATTCTCTCTCTCCTCTGTGACTGATAGAATAAGAGTCCGAATGGTAGAGAAAAATATTTGAACTGATATTGGTAGATTATAAATAAATTTAATTTTTATTCTTTCCATACTCTAGTAATTTTTCAACCCTATTCCAGTCTCTAACCTCAATACATTCTCTCCAGATATTTACTCGAATCTAAAATCCTATATATACCTATCCCTAACCTATGTAGTTTTTTCTCTACATTCACCCATTTGTCTCATTCATCTTCTGGTTTAATTCACACCGCTTGACAAGGAATTAAATAGACCATTGATATATAGAGAGATCACCGTAGAAGTCCCAAAAGCGGAAGTGAGATAAGTTGCATAACTGATAGTGAATTCCATTAATTAAAAGCCTAGTTATGTAATTGGAATATATGGATGCTCTTGTTGTATGTAATATTATCTTCCCATCTAAACTGGAAATAGTGTGTGTGAGAGAGAGGGGTGGAAGCTTTATGTAGCAAACTACTTGCTTTTGTCTTAACATACCAACATTTAAGCATGATAACCATAATAATTCCTCCACCTTAAAGAGGCTTAAGTTTACCTCACACCTCGCCACTTCTCCACTTGCAACATACCATATGTTTCCATACTTCACTTTTACCATTAGTTTTGAATTCAAAGCTCTCTTCACTAAAGTTGTTTCAACTAGAATCATCACTCAAACATGTGTCATCTTTGGAGTTGGTCCTTCACCAGGACAAAAGTTTTTCCACTACACCACAAGCCTGTTACTTATCACCTCTCCCCACCCAAGAATAGAGGAACAATGGCTTCAAAAGGCCCTTTTCTCCAAGCTTTCCAGGGATCAACCAATGACCCCTGGTAAGGATTCTTCATCTATTGTTCAATGCTTAAGTTGGCATTTATTTGACTTATTACAACACCTAAAGGCATTTCCCCACAAGTTCACTTGCCAAGATCCAGTGATGATCAAAAGGAAAAGTTTCACTAGAGGTAATGATGGGACATTATGAGAAAGGGCCCACTTTTTAGCCACAATGCATGCCAAAAACCCCACCTCATATATACACATACGTATAATAAAAATGTATAATAGAGGGTGTGCACATGAAATGCATGTGTACATATGAAATCTTATAAAATAAACTTTTAATTCTTTATTAGCTACAATTTTTTTTTTAAAGTGATTGAGGGTAGATGAGGAAGAATGGGTGAAAAATAGTGAATGTAGCAGTTAATCGATTAAAGTATGAAGTCTAAAAATCTTAAACAATGAAAATAGTGACAAATACCTAAAATAATTTTGTAAGGCAAAAGCGACATTAAGACATACGGGACAATATTGAAGACATACATGACGAAGACATACATGACGGAACTTTAGTTGAGATTCACACCAACTCTAAAAATATAAGTAGCAATTGATAGTATATATATAGATATATATAGAATAGACACACACATTGATTAAGGTATATCATTTTTGCTAATGAGGAGGGAATAAGAGATTAATGAGAAGTTACAATTGCAGTGATAAAAAATAAGCTAAATTTACAAAATTATACATAATGAGGAGCGCATTAACTACTAGTTCAACCATGAGACTCAAGTTCTAACAAGATACAACAAACTTTAACCTAATAATAACAAACAAATTGCTGGTGGTGGGGGTAAAATCTTTTTGGTAGCTTCTTGGTACTCGAAGCAAGTAAACTTTGAAAACCCCCCTAGCCCCTCTTTGCTCTGCATTTAGAATATAGGAAGTGGCCTTTCTTTTGAGATTGAGGGATTAGGAAAGAGAAGCACCAATCACAAGCAAAAAAAATGACCGTGGTTTCCTTTTTCCACAATAGAAGGAATTGTGTAATCATTAGTTAAAAGAAACTTGAAATTAAAAAGTTTGATGTCCCCCCAACTTGCTTTTGGGATAAGAAATCTAGAAATATATGATTACAGACGCACCTTATTATACCATTGGCGAGTTTCAAAATGATCAAAAAAGGTAATCCTGATCATGTTATAAATTGACTTCATTAGTTACTTAATCAAAAATGATCGAGAGATAGAGAGTGTAAAGTAAACGCCGCGTCGTGTTGTTGGATAGCGAGTTCATGGAGAACTTTTTGCGTTTAGAGACTAAACGATACCATCAATGGCCTCCAATTGTTGTAGAATTCTTTATTAATAAGTTGATTTTGGCAAATGACTTCGTTTACAGCATTTAATTTAATTTATTATTCACTTTTCATAGATTAATTTTTAGGGTGAAATACACTGACCACTCATGAGGTTTTGGGTTAATACACAAAGCACCCCGGACGTTTGAAAATGACAGTGACCTTCCCTGAGATTTAAAATTTGTAACAAATTTCTCCCATTTTACACTAATCACTCTTGAGGTTTCCAGATTAATACACAAAATGCTCCTTGATATCAGCGCCGTTAGCAGAATTGACTGCCCATCCAGAACGTCTGACAGAATAGTGGTTGAAAACCATATATTCTCGTCTTTTGACAAAGTTACTATATACTCCACAAAGATGTTACTGACTGACCAAAAAGTGAATCGATATGACCCATAACTATTTAATTGTAATTATTTTAACATCATTTTTGTTACTAATCTGTTTAAATAGTGATAAAAATCGATCACGTATTTCCATGTGCTTGAAAAAAAAAAAAAATTAAATGCCCTTATGTCTAAAATACTATTATTTTTTTGTCATTCAATCAACCTTCTTGTGGAGTAATATAATAAATTTATCAAAAGATGATCATAGGATGTAATTTCAACACTATTCAGCCGACGTCAGGGGTCTTGTGTATTAACTCGAACCTCAGGGTGGTTAGTGTAAAATGACGAAATTTGTTACAGTTTCAAATCTCAAGGGATCTCACTGTCATTTTTCAAACGTCAGGGGTCTTTGTGTATTAATCTATAATCTCAGTGGTCAGTGATTTCACCCTATTTTTACTGTTTTACGTGATCACAATAGATCAATTTTTCTAATATACTAAGTTTTTTAGTTCCGAATTGAGGGCTTAACTCAATTTCGTGTTTTGTAAAAAAAAAATTATTTTCTCATCTATACCTTGATGTACTGAATTTTATTCTCTTCTTACGTACGTATTAAAGTAATTAATTAATTTCTAATTTATTTTCAAACATAATTTCTCTTAATTGCTTTATTAATAGTTTTCCTATGTTGTTTCGTGCAATATTCCATATAGGCTGGCCCTCCCATAGCAAATATATTAAAAGGATATTGATTAATTTAATAATATTATTCAAAGCCATAATTTTCTCTTAATTGCTTATTTATATTTTTCTTCGTTGTTTCGTGCAGTATTCCATATAGGCTTCCCACCATATAAGAGAGAGAGAGGATTAAAAGGAACATGAAACTTCTTGATACTGGGTTTGATTATATTCCATCCAGCTTGAATTGAAAGAGAAGGATTAATGTACACAATATGGTTACAACAATTGCTGCGTGTGAAAAAGGAACAGTATAGATGCCTTTAATCCCCACTCAAAAGCTTTATTTGAAGAACAAGGCATCTATTTCAGTATACATTTTTGGAATCTCTAGACTCAAGGGCAGCCAGCGAACAACTGTCTCTTAAAGTTTTTTTAAAAATATTATTTTATAAATAGTATTTTAAACTAAGAATATTTTCAAATTCGATAATCCAAAATTGAAATAATGTACATATTTCATACGTTTAGTTGAGAATTTCGTGTGATTTGAATACGTAGTCGCACCCAAAAATTGAAAAGTAATGTAATAATTATACGTAATTTACGACTTCCATAATTTGAATGTACCGTCGCCACACTAAAAATTGAAAAAAAGTAATATAATATTTCATAGGTAAGTTGCGAATTTTGTACTTTGAATGGCCACAGTCGCTACTCCCAAAAAGTACAATTCTGCATCGATCCCTGTTCTATGATTACCAACTACAAAAAAAAATTCCACCTGAAAGAGACACATCCAAAAAGTATTTTTGCCTCAACTAATGGTGTTGGACCATTGGCTATTATTGCACTACTCATCTATACGTTTTACACACAAGCACTCAACTTTCTAAAAGAAAAATTAGAAAAAGCTTTTGGGAGAATAACTAACCCTTTTGGATACATATTAAAAGGTTGTAATAAGACAAAGCGACGTGAGACCCTTAAACCTCTTACAGTTAGTGTTTGATGTGAAAATAGGGTTCAATTAAAGGAAAAGTTGGGTTTTAAATCGTGGCTTTTAAAGTAAGGACAAATATATCTTTATCATCCCCCTTCCCCCTATGAATATTTGGACACCATTTAAAATAATTGTTAGGGTATCTAAAGTCTAAGCATATCCCACTAATTCTTTTGCTTGTCTCGTGTGGGCTATTCTCCTACTCAATTCTCGGTTCTTTCTCTTTTTCCACACATACGAAAGAGAAAATAAGAAAAGGGGTAGAATGAACTTCGTCAACCATGAGAGAGAGAACTTTACCCTTCATATGATGCATTTTTAATCCTAGCAGCTATATATGTTTATATAATATGTTTATTAATAACCTTGGGTTAGCTGGACTGGTTTAAAAAAACTCTGTCTTTATTTTTACGGGTCACCATTCGATCGAGTCTATCAGAGATACTGAAGTTTGTTTGACAGTTAACTTTGAGGCCAGTCCCTCTCGACCCCCATTGCGTCTGAGACAGGATGTTGTTGCTGTAAAAAAACAAATACACGCGTTGATATGAAAAATATATAGAACCTTTAGGTTAACTCGACTGTTAAAAATTTTCTTTGTTTAAAGAGCCATAGGTTTTGCGTCCTATCAGATTATACTGGAGGTTTGTTGTCAAATAACTTGAGGGCCAATCTCTCTCGGAACCCATTAGGCTAGACGACGGGGATGCTGTGATTGCTGTGCTATAAAAAAAAAAACGCATTGATATACAAAAATGGAAATAATGAGAAAATAAAAGATAGAGAATTGATTTTGCTGGTGTTGTTGCTCAAATTCTTGCTTGAATCGCTTAAATTTGTTAATTTCCTTCACGCTTTTCTTTTATTTTTTATTTTTTTTTTAGAAAAGACAATGTTTTATTATAAATTAGGAATATTACAATTCGGGAAGGGTATTACAAAATCGGGAGCAACTTCCATGCATACAAATATGGCTCCGTTTGCGTCAGTTCTTTTAGTTTTTTTTTTTTTTTTTTTGCTTTTTAGCTTAAAATAAGCAAAAAAAAGCTAATCAGAGTTGGCTTTTTTGATTTTATTGTTTTGCTTTGTTGCCTTGCTTAGTTTTAACAAAAGTAAAGCCACAAAGAAAAAAAAGTCAAAATTCTTAACTTTTTTGATAGCAAGTTGAACAAAAAAAAAAATGTTTTTAAGCATTACCAAACGGAGCAATATCGAAAACCCAAACGGGATAATAATTTTTGCTTGTTGAATCCAACGGCATTATAATCAACCCTTGGAAAAACGGGATAATCTTTTTTTGGAATTTAGAATTCTAAAAAGTCCGAAAAATCCAACTTCTTCATGGGGTTGCTAAATCGGACCTTATACAGAGAAATTGTTTTTTTTTCCTCCCCTCTTGGGGTCAATGGATTAAGTTCATTCAAGTAAACAAGTTACAAAAGAACTTTTGTACAATTTAATGCGAGCCAAACACCCAAAGAAAAAAAATCTTATGGATTTAGAAACCGACTACAATAATTAAAATAAAAAATTAATGATTTTACAAGACATGTTGTGGGGGTGATGAGAATTTGAGTCTCAACAAAGGGACGGTTGTTGGCGGTTTTTGCCCTGTACAGTCAGTCTACAAGCAGAACTAGTTAGAAAATCGAAGCTAATACGGGGGCTTTTTTTTACAGGGAAGTTGGCGATTCGCCTATCACATTATGGAAAAACCTCATTCATCGTGAGGGTGGGTTGGGTATCAGAGTCTTTTTGTGTAGTTATCATTGTTATGTAAGCTCAATTAAGACATGTCACCAAGAGTGTTCCGAGATAAGCCGAACAATGTAGCTGTACTAGTGTAGCGGTTCGGGCTCCAAGCTCAATCACGGTGTGACGCTGCGGTGATCAACTATATTCAGTGTAAACCTAGGTTGCTATTTATGTCCTACAATATGTTAATGAGACTTCTAAAAAATGCATTAGTTAATTATGGACTGCTTGTGATCGATCTGTACGGTACATTTCTGCTCTAAAGTGGCCGCACGAAAAGCTGCAAAAACAAAATTATGTGGTGTGTGTGTGTGATGTGGATGATGTGAGGAGAGAGAAGGAGAGAGAGAGGTGGGCAATAAGTTGAAAGTTTCGTGGCATGCTCTGATAACAATGTGTTGGCAAACATCTCTTAAACAATTTTACAGAGCGAGTACATGCAAAGGCACTTTTAGAGAGGAAATAGCCCAGAACATGTAGAGACACAAGTAGACACTTTTACTTCACACTAACACCCTAGGCCATTACCAGAAAGGTTCTGATCCTTGAACTTGAAGTGAATGGTTGAAGAAGTGTTTTTTAAAGTGTACAAAAACAACGCAAGGGGGCGGGTGCGGAGTGTTTCCGAGTCGTTTTAATTAATCATAAAACGACGTCGTTCATGATCAAGACCAAAACGGACGTCGTTTTAGTTCTAAAGCGTACCAAAACGAATCATTTTGTGCACTAATACACCATGCACTTCAGAGGATCCGAACTCTTACCTGAACGGCATGAACATGTCTAATGATTAATGACCTTTTGTCTCTTTGCATTGTAAATAATTGGGTTCAAAGTTTTAACATTGGGTAAATTATTAATTTTGGACCCTATGACTTGGACCAAAATGTCATTTTTAATCTTACTTCTCTTTGTATAAGTTAACTCTACACTTTCAGTCAGTGCAATGTAGCCTTCCATCTATTTTTCGTTCAATTAAGGTCTACATGCCCATTTTATGTAGGTCACATGGCCTCTTGTCGCGTAATAGTAAATGAATAGAAATGCCATATTAACAATTGATTGTTAGGGGGATCAATTTTTTTTTTTTTTGATTAGATGGAAGAAAGAAATTTTTTATTCAACTCAAATTGAGGATTCGGTCGAAGTGTAAGGCTCCGTTTGGATATTATGAATTTTAAAATTTAAATCTGTCCGAAAAAAAAAAATCCGTCGAGGTATAGTTAGATTGCGGAATAGATTAAAAAGATTTAAAATCAAGAAAATTCAAACCATTAAATTTAAAATCCATAGAAATTTGATGATTAAAAATATAGTAAATTTAAGTCCAATATTTAAAAATCTGTATATTGAAAGTGCAGCTGAAGGGTGCAATAGGTATAATTTATCCTTCAAAAATTGTCACAAATGCCTGGAATGAACTCTCTTTTCCCCAATCCAAAAAAAATGGTCACACCCAATAAATGCATGAGAAAAGAGATATTTAAGTGAAAAGTGGATGAGGTGTCCACTTCCAGGCAAAACCCGAAGATTCGCCGCCGAAAGGTTGGTGGTGGAATTCGTGTCCAGCGGGAAACTGATTTTGGTCAAGACCACGAAAAATAAAAATAGGAAAAAAATTACCCTTTCCGCCTTCTATTTAACAAAATCTCACTTTGCACCGTCTATCAATCTGTATCCAAATTCCTAACAATTTACACAACTTGTTCCATGTTACCCTCATTTAATTTTAATTAAGTGAGGGAGGAGACCACGTAGCTTTCCAAAATTAATGATCAGTCTGTTAGGTTTTGTTTGGATAAAGATTTAGTGAAGGAAAAAGGGAAATGAAAGAAAAAAAGGTAAATGATTTAATAGTTTCCGAATAACGGTTGTGAATTCTAACATTTTTATTTTTATTTTACCAATTCTGATCCAAATACAATGTAAGAAAATGACAATTTAAACAAAAATATATAGTATGCTGTAGTGAAACTAGGTTGCTGAAAGTCCTACTTAGCAACGTACATTGATATTTAGGTCCACGATTGATCTTTATTCGTGAGAGGACACCTTGTGGACTTGTGAGACAGGCAATTGTAAGTTTAAGAAAAGAGAGGAAAAAAAGAATTAGTTAAATATAGCTAAATGTTGTCAGTTTCGAGTTTCTTTTAATAAAAGATAAAAAAACAATCTATTTTTAAGTAATTTTTTAGTATTTTGAAATCAAAATTTAGATTATGACTTTTTTAACATATAATAATTTCTTCGTTCAATGCAAATCGGTACAAAAAAAGTTCGGCAATGAGAAAATACTCAAAACTCAGAGAGAAAATGTGAAACTATAAAAAAAATCATCAAATTTGAAAAAAAGAAGTTTGAAAGATAGAAAAAAATCTATTTTTAAAGCATATTTTTTATTATTTTAATCAAATAAATTATTTTTTATGTTTAATATTCTATCAGGTCCCGAGACGAATCAGTTTAAAGCAAAGATGAAAATACTCGAAAAACTCATAGAGCTCTAAAATTAAGGCTAGGGGCCTACAATTATTGTTGAGATCCAATGATTTGACTTCTTTACCTATGAACACTTCTGCCCAGCCCATATAGTAAATAGGTGGGCACTATTTCAGCTTGAATGAAAATTTGAGTCGGCCCCCAAACCAAAAGTCCCTACTTGAATTATGTAATTTTTCTATTATTTGATGAAAATTTATTTTTTTTGGCAAATTGCGCGGAATTATATGAAAATTGTATCGAAAAATTGGACAGGCTAATAAGAACAAAAGAGCAAGCAGGCTCTAGCCGTAAATAATAGATTAGCTAGTAAAAAGGGTATATTCATTTTTTTTAGCTTGTCTGTTTTTCTTACGTTCCATTAAAATATTATATTTATTTGTACATTGATGAATTATATATATAAATGAAAAAACATTGGGCATCTAGAAGAAAGTGGACAATAAATACAAAATTGACTACTAAGTTATAGTGATGACTCTAGTGCTGCACAATTGAAGTAGGGGGCAGTGAGTTCGTTCGGAGGAGTTTATGATTGGCCCATTTAGAAATTGAATCGGTTCGACAGTTACTCTTAGTTGGAGTCTCCTCAGGTTAGCTACCCCGACAAAGTTTGCTCGACAGAGCAACTGACTGTTGTGAGGCCCAATGCCCTGCTCACGAGCCTAGCCTATTCCAACCTGATTTTTTGGGCTCAGACCGCCAACCAACAAAAAATTCAATAAAAGAAAATTGAGCTAATCCAGTTGGGGCGACCACCTAAATTGCTACAAAACATTTGGGCCAAAACTAAGCCAGCCCAAAAAAAACAATACGGAAAAAATCTAAAAAAAATACGTTAAAAAAAAAAAAATCAAGTAATTGGCGAGGCCCATCCATTGGCTAGGTCCGGGCTCCCAGGACTGAGTTGGACTAGGACTCTAGAATTCAAACTAGGCCAAGCACGACCCGTCACTTGCACGGACGGACTTAATCCGAACTGAATCTGCCCTAACCTGCGCTCAACTTGAATTGAATTGATGGTCCGATTGATTATACATACACACCTACACTCGTAAGAGTTTACGAGCTTAGTCGGAAAAGTTAAAGTAATTAGCCTTTAAGTAGGTTGATGAGTGAATTTCGTTGGGTTTGACTCGTTAAAGTAGCTTAAAATTTGTTTTTGCTAGGCGGCGGAAGATATCACAGTAACGGATCTTGAATTCGCAATTAGTCCAACTAGGAAAAAAAAAAATTGACAGGTTTAAGGACTAACCTGGATATTAAACGACTAATGGACAAAAATTAGTAACACTCCAGAAAAATAAGGGAGGGAAGAGGGAAAATTGTAATTAATCCTTTTTCACAATTTTTCCTCACAAACAAAAAAGGAACATTTGCCCTTCTTTTTCCAGTGTTCATGGCGGGCCGCGGAGGGACCGTCGAAATGGCTTAATTCCTCATAACATAGCCTTCGTACCATCTCTGCATCCGCCGCTTTCTCTGGTACTCTCTCTCTCTCTCTCTCTCTCTACTCTCTCTTCTCTCTCTTCTCTTCTCTACACACACTGAATCAAATACATTGCCCCTTGTGTTTGTTAGTGATTGTTTGGAGAAAAAAAAACATGGAGATGTGAACGAGAGGGTTCGAGAGCTTGAAGTATCTCTCAAGTCCCTTAGAGAAAGTGTGCCCTGAGAGGCAAGGTCGAATCAGGGCTCAGCAGGTACTGATCATATGGTGTTGTGTATATATATGTCTAGTCTGTGAACTTATTATTTTAGGGATGTTTATGGAATGAAAAACCTAGATCCCGATTGCATAATTGGTTTGCCCATAATGGGAGAGTTCTTTGGAAAGCCTTGGGATAGTTAGGTTGTTGTGTGCAAAATGGAATCAATTTGGACAATAATTGATGTGGTTAACTTTGACTCCAATTAGATTTGAATTAGTGTGTATCCAAGGACATGAAGAACTTCATTTTCTTGTGTCATAATATTTTTCAATGCGTTCATGATGTTTAGGTCCAAGATTTTT
>VIGQ01001847.1:37500-40000 GCA_009663005.1 Actinidia chinensis | reverse complement strand
GGCTGGGACCCCCTCCAGGCTGCTCAAACCAATTTCAGCCCTTGTTTATGCATGACTTTTTCAAATCATTTAAGTTTATTGAAAACGCACATAAACAATCTAATTGCCTAACTTCGCTATATACCCGGGCCCTAGACTGGGTTTTTAGGGAAGATTGCATCATATTCGTCTAATTTTGGTTTCTTCAGAAGAATTGATGCCAAGAAGAGTGTGTTAAATCAAAGATCTTGTGATATATGGGTCCCCGCGTCAAATCTGCCCGGAGATTGTGATTCTTCACGCAACAATCATGTACAAGTCACAACATGTAGTAGACCGGTAAAAAAGGGCAAATTAATACATTTTTCATGACTATCGGTAAAAATATTTAGAGAGTCGTTGTGAATAACCAATGCAAATTCATTAATAAAATATTTGGGGATCATTGGGATACAATACTAAAATGTCAAAATAACAAATAAAAAAAGAGAGAAACTATTGCTGTATACAAATATTCCTCTTGTATATGTTTTTTTTCCAATATTTGTTGGGAGTCCGTTGCCCTGCGCCTGGCCCCTGCCGCCCGACCCTTCCTTGGGTCCGCCACTGCTAGAGAGAGAAAGAGAGGTATGCTGATCGAAGAGCGACTGGTTAAGGAGGTAAAGTTCGACGAGAGAGAAACTGATTAGTCCTATTGTCGGTAGGCATTTCATGTTGTCAGACTTTTAAGGGCACATGCGTGGATTCACGTGTATTGTCGTGCAGCACAAAATAATTTTGGGTCGTGGCATTATTTATCGCCAACCCTTTGCACACGCGCGCGCAGGCAAAAAAAAGTAGCGACTTTGGAGAATGCACTTTTGTGTTTTGGTTTTTGCGTGTTTGGTTTGCTTCGTAATTACAGACATATAATGGGTAAAATGTTATTATGGTCGGTGAACCTAACTACAGCGGCTAGACTCGCCGCCCAAACACGCCTTCGCCTTATAAATGGACGCACGCTCCACGTTAGGCATAACAAAACTACCTTCTGGACGCCACGTCCACCGTTTACCATAACAAAACTTCATGTGGGTCTTATAAATTCCTATTGTTTTTTTTTAAAAAAAACAAAACAATAACAAAATAAGAAGCCGGCAGTTTGTTTTTATTTTTGTTGATTTGATATGTCAGTTTTTGCGCTATAATGACTTTTTTAATTTTTTAATTAAAAAATTATATTTTTTTTTTTCGATGCCTTTTTGACAAGAGTAGTTTGAAATACAAAAATTTTTTAATCTAATTTTAAAAAAATATGATTAAAAATAATATGATTACTTTTACTCGACAAATTAGCTAATATTTTCTACCTTTAGTGGATCTTTTCTCAAATTTAAACAAAAAGCTTACTTTTTTAAATTTCTCTTGTCGAAAGGAAATTAAAAAAAAGTGGGGGTAATTTTAATCAAACGTTGACAAAGTTTACTAAACGATGAAAAAACTGAGGCGGGGGAAAATATTCACCTTTGCTATTCAATTATTTCGCCTCGCCCAGCGTGACATCGCACATCGTCGTTACGCCACTCCTGTTGAAATTCACGTCTACGTTATTAGAGCGCCAAAACGAATATCTTAGAAACCCTCTTAACCGAGTAAAACGAGTCCCAATATTCACATAAAACCTCACCAAGTATCCGACTCACCCGCCCAGAGTTGTGTTATCATGGTTACTCAGTTGGTCATGGCAAAGTGTGTCTATCCGTTCTTTGGGCGAGGGAATAATCTTAGCTGATCAATTTTCCTGGATTTCCATTTCTACGTGGAAACTGCCCATGCGGATTCTCTCCACACCACTAAGATCGCGGATACTCTCCAAATGGAAACTTCCCAAAATTAGTTCTCTTACATCTCCGGGGTACGCTACCATACTTGGCCATCCGAGGATCTCGCCGTGCGATCCGCCACACGGCCTCATTACTCAGTATTATAAAGGAACCACTCCCACTATCGTTATGAGGTACGATTGAATATACACATATTGAGAGCTCTGTTATTGTTTTAGCTTTTTCTCTTTTGCAATTATTGATCTCATTCCCACGGCTGGAGGAGTTTGAGCGCCGCTCCGGTCGTTTACTTTTATTCGTCTGCGCAGGATCGCCCAAGCATTGCCTAAGAGCAACTTCGACTATTTGTTGCCCGCCCCAAAGTTTAACAACCACAAAACTCAAAACTCAAAAAGATTAAATCTCAAAAAAGATATAACACAACCTTTGTTTATAACATGGTATCCGATAAGTCGGGGCAAAGACTAACCAAATTCATGCATTGATAGTGTAAGAGATAAAATATACAATTATAAAAGTTCTGGCCTTATTAGACAGACACTGCACGACTGAACTATTATTATAAAGCAACTAAGGGTCCACTCCGGAGTCGGCGATACATTACCAAGCAATGGCATTTGTCGAGCCTAAGGTCATCATACTTCTGAGCTATCGCTTGTACAAGGATTCGGTGGGAATTACGTCGAAGTTTGGCCAAG
>VIGQ01001847.1:22500-30000 GCA_009663005.1 Actinidia chinensis | reverse complement strand
TCCACACTGCCGTTGCAACCACCCCCCCCCCACCATTATTGTTGCTACCCCACCATCTCGCGCCCCAAGCACAGATGATGACCACTGCCACCACCATTTGCCTCTGCCTTTGTCGCTTTTATCATTGTCATTAAGATTTTTCATAATTTGAGACTGAATTTTTATAGTGCATAACTCTAAAAATTCACAATTTGCAATAGTCACCATTCACTATTGTCGTTTACCACTAACTAACAGTTGCCACCATAATTACTAAGAATTTTCACAATCCAATACTGTAAAGTCTCATAATCTGTGACCATCACCATCAAACATCCATCAAAAGCACCATCACCCCACACCACCACTCTAAAACTTTCCTAACAATAAACCACTTCTTCTCATAGTCATAAGAATTCATATTTAGTGAATTTTTTTTTAAAATATATGATTTTTTTACATTTTTAGACTCCTTTCGTCTAGAGGAACAAAAAAATAAATAAAATCTTGATATAACTATGAAAAAAGATCACTAAAAGTAAAAAAATTCAAAGCCAAAGTAGCTAAAAAATTATAAAAAAAACCATTACCCAAATACGACCTAAGAAACTAATAGCATTTCATCTTTACTAGGGCCTCTTTGTATGGAATTTATCATTATTTTTTTTGTGTTGATCCTAATAAGTAAATTTTTAGAAAGTGTAAAATTTATTCGAGATTGATGTTAAAGTTATTAATTTTAAAGTTTGAAATATGAATACATTTTTGAAAAAAACTTAACTAAAAAATTGTTTTTTATGATTTCATAATTTCATATTCAATATGGATCTTGCTTAATAGATTTGGTAGATTTTAAAAATATAAATTTATTAAAAACAATTATAACAAATTTTATAGCATTTCAAAGTTAGTGATACAAAAAAACAAAAAAGAACTCTACATAAGCATTCTACAACCAATTACAAAGGCTTTATTTAATGCATTTTTAGGAATGTCTTTTTATATTCTATTAACAAATCCGGATCTCTTTGAGGCGTGCACTTAAATATTAAGGTAAGGCAAATAGTAAAATTACAACATCACATGATGGAAACAAAAGTCAATAATGTTGAAAGATTAATTAAATATTAAGTTTAGTATGTTTATTGGTTTTAGAATTTGACTGAATGATCTCATCTTTTATTAATTTTTAAATAATTTTGGTGAATTCAAAATATATTAATACTTATATTTTAAATAAAATATCTATATATTTTATTTTTGATAAAATTCACTAAAAAGAAAAAAAGAAAAAGAAAATCAAAGTAGTTAAAAAAAATTTAAGAAAATTACTTCTTGTTTCCTAAATTTTTTTGAAAAGTATTATTCTTGAAATGGACCGTAATGATCAACTCACACAAAGGGAAACTTGTTCCCTAAAATTTATAGCAAGGGATGAAAATATGATTTCGATCATTAAAAAAGAAAGAAGAAATTGTCATAAATTATTGATTAATCCTCAATTTGACGTTCAAACAAATAATTCTCACATTATCCCTTAACTTATTTAATCATTTATAATTAGAACCAAAGTTAAATGATTATATAGACCATAAACCAATCACCTCCAACGCCCATCCTAATAACCCCCTTGCCCAACTCTCTACATTTCCCCACCAGCCGGACACCACCTTCATCGCCAATAGCTTCCATTACACACCAAGATAGATATTGACCATGGCCCATCACAATTATAACCACTGTCCGCCTTACGGGTTTTTTTTTGGTGCGATCTTCACAACAACAAGGTCCGCAATTGTGTGGTCGGCTTTTCAAAAAAACTGACGATAGTGGTGGTTGTTTAGAGGTAGGGGATGGTGGTGGTTATAAAGGGGGAAGGGAATGGGCTGGGCTTAGGGTTGGGGATTAGTATTGGGGAATTAACTTGGGTCTTGGGTTCTAGTTTTGATTTTTTGGGGTCTTTGAATGGCACACCTGGGCGGGGCCCACTTTATAGTATTCAGCTTCAAACAAATAAATGAAAGATCGATAGTTCAATACCAAAAAGGGATGTTACCAAAGAAGTCATACAACAAAGATCTGGAACCAACTCGGAGAAGGGTCCTCCTTCGCGTATCCTTTCCTCTTCTTTCTATCCCCGCATAGTTTTGAAAACCCAGTGGAAATGAACAAGCCCAAAGGTAACGAATGGGTTATTAATAAACAAAAACGTGCAATTCCATGAAGCCAGTGATAAAACAAAGCATGTAGCACAATGGTGGGGAAAACTTTGGAAGCTAAAATAGCAAAAAATTCAGATCTTCTGAAGTTATTTCAGACACTGAATAGACCCAAGCCCAGCTCATTCCAGACCTAAAGGCTGAAGACCGGTCTATCCAGAGGTTGATGACCGGGCTTATCCAGAGTCTGAATCAAGCTTAGCCACTGAGGACGCAATTACAGGCTGAAGGGCCAGCATAGTGCAAGCCACTAATGAAAAGTCTACAGGGAGCAATCACTGAGCAACCCCCCCAAAAAAAAAAAAAAAAAAAAAAACATAGGTTGGGGAAAGCTAATATACTCCTTCTTAGAGCAGGCCATCCAAATTGCTAGTGCAAAGTTAAGGAACAAATTGAAGCAAGACATCAAGGACTTAAAAGGAAGTTCAGTAGCAACAACAGCTCCTAAGAAAGTTCCAAATCAGTAGTACGAGGAAAACAATGGAAACTCAATTATAGGCCTCCAGACAAAAAAGCCAGTATTTCAACCCGGACCCCTCTCACTGTTATGGGGGAGGAGGAAAGAAAAGGAGAGGCAAAAAAGAATCAGGAGAAGGATGAAAAAATCAGTAGGACTTTGTTGGATTTTTGGCACAAGGGGGGGTGACTCCCCCAACCCAATCAAGCAATGATCATTGCATCTTTTGGTTTTATGGAATATAAGGGCCTCAACAAACCCCATCAAAGAAGGGATTTTGAAGTATATGAGAGAATAAGGTGAGCATCATGGGGTTTGGAAACTACACCTCTCAGCATTACCTTGATGGATTGCTAGGAAAAATTTCAAATGCAAGGAGGAGACAATAATTTCTAGCAATTGAATTGGCAGAATCTGGTATTCTAGAGGGAGAACAGGGTCATCCTGAGAATATAGAGAAGACAGAAGCAGGTTATGCACTGCCTGGTCACTTGTAAGATTTCATCTAAAAAAATTCATTTAAGTTGCATTATGCTCAATACTGTGGTGGGGAGAAGTCCCCTTATAGGATAACATTCGCAGGTTAATTCTTTTTTTTTCTGGGTGCTTGGATGCTGTTGGGGACTCAATAGCTTCTAAGTATTGAGGAAAAAGCCAATGGGCTTCCAGTCATCCTTATGGAGATGAGGGACTTCAAGAACTATGCTATGATACGCGGCATCTCTTATCTGAGCTCCTCAGGCGTCTATTTACATGGTCCAACAACACTGTCTGGACAAGTAGATAGAGCACTGGTCAACAGACATTGGGTCCATGACGGTTGCTGGCCCATGCCAAATTTGATTTTCCTAGGAAATTCTCTGATCATTCCCCGTGTATGTCTCCCTTTGATGAGGAGGATCAATGGTGCCACCCCTTCAAATTCTTACAATATTGGGCTAAGCATGACAAATTTGTGAAATAGCTTGGCACACTTGGAGAATGCATTTGTTTTTTTTTTTTTTTTTTTTTTTTTTTTTTTTTTTTCTTTTTTTTTTTTTTTCAGAGGGAACAGTTATTGTTAGTTCTGAAGGAAGTAAAAGCAGTTAAAGTTCTCTAAAGGGACTTAAAACAAGCAGTATTTTTCTTATATAGGCAGCTAGGGCCAGAGGCAGCAAAAGAGGATCTCATTAGAGCTCATCAGCAATTGCATGCAGTCCAAAGAATCATGATTTGCAGGGTGCTATTCTGGAACTAAGAGCAAAAGCCTAAAGTTAGCGAAAGCAGAGTTAAGTTATTGTTCCAGCTGCCTAAGGCCAAATATTGAAGGAACTCAGATAAGGTACAAAAAATTTTATGATTTAATCAAGAGCAAAACAGGTCCAAAAATATATAACATTTATTTCTTTGGAAGAAGGGGAGCGGAACCACTTCAAGCAAAACAAGTTAGCGAGGCCTTTTGTAGTTTTACAAGGGTTCTTGGGTTCCAAAGAAGAATGCACCAACCTCAAACGGGAACAATTTTAAAGGGCAAGCTCTTGGAGCAGGGCAAGCTTCATTTCTGCTGAGGGACGTTTTAATGAGGAAATTAAATCTGCCCTTTTCAGTATTGTAAGATAAAGGGCCCATGGCCATAGGGTTATACTCGTGCTCTATAAAAAATCTTGGGATGTTATTGGGAGGGACTTCATAGAAGGTGTTAAGGAATTCTTTGCTTCAGGGGCAGATGCTCAAGCAAATAATCATTCTGTGTAGCTTTAATCACAAAAATCCAAAGCCTGCCCAAACAAAGTTGAGGGGCTTCAAGCCTATAGCCCTGCTGCGAATGGGCTGTACAGGTCATATCTAAGATTATAACTTCCAGGATTGACCCAAGCCTTGTGCAACATGTTGATCATGCTCAAGATCCTTTGTCCAAAACAGAAGCATGATAGGGAAAACATTTTCTTGCTGCAAAAGCTCCTCAAGCAGGTATGGTCGTAAAAGAGTTTCTCCCAGAATGGCAGTCTAAATATGACTTGAGGGAAAGATTTTGATTCAGTGATTGGCTTTCTACAGGACATGATTCAGCCTTGCAATCCCTTCCCCCACCCCCCCCCCCGAGTTGTGGAGGGTTATGGAATGTGGTTCCACCACTTCCTACTCCCTTTCTTATAATGGATCTATGCATGGCTTCTTCAAGGGTCAAAGGGGTCTAAGGCAAGGAGACCCCCTATCCCAATATTCTTGTTTTATGCTTTGAGGATCTCTCTAGAGGATTGGGGCAATGAAGGATAAAAACAGCTTTAACTTTCACCCCCCCTAAGTGTGGAGGATTGAAAATCACTCACTATCCTTTGCGGAGGACTTGGTGATTAGCTTTCACAGAGGAGATCCAAGATCGGTTCCCTGCTCATGGAAATCTTAGACACTTTGGAGAATGCTCTGGGTTGAAAGTAAACTCTCCAAACAAATCTTTTTTGCTGCATGCATCAACAGTGATGTCCGGATTCTCTCAAGGAAATATCAGGCTTCTCTCAAGGATCTTTCCTTTCCGATATCTGGTATCCAATTGTAGACTCCAGGCTTAAAAGATCCCAGTTAGTCCTCTAATAGACAAGATTACAGATAAATGAGTGCTGGTAGGGCCGTCTCTCATATGCAAGAAGAGACCGAGTAGTAAAGTAGGTACTTAAGGAGTTGGAATGTTTCTGCTCTTCATCCTTCCCCATCCCGCTGGGAAGGGCCAAAATAGTCCAGCTTTGTAGAAATTTTCTGTGAGTGGCGAGCAGCTCGTATAAAAGGCCCCTGGTCTCTTGGAATGAGGTTACCTTGCCTAAAGATGAGAGAGCCTGGGCATCGGATACAAAACATGGAACAAGGCCCTCATCTCAAAAACTATGGGAAAATTCAAGCCAACAATGGAGAACTCCAGTGGGCGACGCAATGGGTTCCATCAGATTTATATGAGCAACAATTGCTTCTGGGAATACAAAAGACAAGTATGAGACTATCCACTTATAAAAGCAAATCATTTTGCTTAGAGCTGAGATCATAGTACAGAGCATAATGTGGAAGAGGCCACCCAAAGGAAAAACAATGGACTTCAAATGGAAAGTTAATCCAGAACGGCCCCATGAATATTCAGGTCGAGGAGAGCAAAGCTAGCCTGCCAAAGATGTTTGGCAAAGTTGCAACTCTCAAGCACTCATTTATTTATGGCTGGGCTTGAAGGAGAAGTTGCTGACCAAAGACAAACTCCAGGGAGTTATTGAGGATATTATGTCCTTTGTGTAAAGCAGAGGTTGAAACAATTGATTACTTATTTTTCTGCTGCGAATGCCAATGAAATCTGGACAAAAATTAAGAGCTGGCTGGGGAATCTCCAAGGGATTAAAAGCGTGTAAAATGGATGATCAGGAAGTCAGGGGGCACAGTGTCCCACAAGCTCAAGAGAATCAGCTTTGCCAGCACGTCTCCCATCTTTGGGAGGCCAAAAATTCAAAGGATCTTGAAGGAAAAATCAAGCAATCAGCAAGCAAATTATAAGGCGTATTCAGATTCAAGTGTATAGATGCATGTACGTTGTTCCTAGACTAAGCTATTATTGGCTAAGCTTGTAGTAATGTTCCCTGCTCCCCCCTTTTCGAGTTTTGAGGCTTGGCCTTTTGGTTGCTCATGGGACTGGCATGAGTTCCTTGTGCAACTTTGTACATTCATTTTGATTCAATACAAATTATTTACAAATCAAAAAAATAAACAAAATTAAAAGATAATGAAAGGCTATCAATTGGTCCATGATTGCAAGCAAATTTATGTTGAAGGGCCAATATGAGAGACCCTTTTGTTGAGGTAAAGTGGAAGTCGTAAATATATTTATATTAATGCCAAACGAAAGAAAAAAACGATGAAATAGAAGTACCGAAGAACAAGAAAAATTGAAAATGCAAAAAAATTAATATTGGACATGGTAAACAAATCAAAATCTATAGTTGTATTGCTAAACTAAATAAATATATATTTTTTTTGGTCAATTACCCCTTCGTCAACTTTGGGGAGTCGACTTTTTCTAGCTCAAACCATTGTGGAACGACGTTGTTCCATACTCTCCTCTTTTAAGTCAATTCAACTAAATTAAGCGTATTATGAGGGGAGTTGTTAGAGAATGAGCACAAATTAGGTAAAGAAAATGTCTTTCTTCTCCAACAACTTTCGTCAAAGTAAACTCTACTCTGATTGAGAAAAGGGACGCCACTCCACAATAGTTTGGGCGAAAAACAATTATCTATGTCATTCCAAACAGGACATAAACTGAAAAAGGGTTTAAATTGTGATCGAAAAAAAGCTATATAATTTAATTTATTATAATTAAAGCTATAAAGTTTAATTTAGTAGCATAGCCAAATTTTAGTTTGTTTTTTTTTTACTTTTTCCAAAAAGGAAATACCCAATCTTAGTCGCCAAGAAACCCAATATTACATAAATACCAAATTAACCAAATTAATCGATCTCTGCTATGCCTCTTCTCACTCTGTCGTACATACATCAAGCGTACATATCAGTTGACTCGTATCTGTCTCTCTCAACAGGCATGGCGAAGGCTGAAGATGGTGGGTCTGGTCGGGTGTTTTAGAGGTGGGAATTGAGAAATTGGACAGTGCCGATGTGAGGGAAGAGGTTGCGAGGCGATCGCAGTGTGGGGCCGAGTCGCAACCTCATATGCGCGGAAAAGTGGAGGACGGCGATGGACCCACAAATGAGCCAAATTGGGCGTCAAGAACAACGCCAAGGTTTTGGCTAGTCGGGTCGGGCGGATCAGGGCATGGTCTGAAGAACGAATTGATGGCCGAGGCGATGGAACGGTCGAGTCGGCTAATGATCAAGTCA
>VIGQ01001847.1:0-5000 GCA_009663005.1 Actinidia chinensis | reverse complement strand
AGTGGAGGTTTAGAACCGAAACTTGGGGACAGTACTTGTGGGAAACTACGACGGCCCATTTACAAAAAAACTTAGGTCGGTTCGTTGCCCGACCCGTGCTTTATTTTTGGACAAATTACACTAATCTTCCCTGAGATGTATTTTTAATACAGATTCTCCCCTACGTTCCAGAAATTACCATGGACCTCCCTACAGCTTTTAATTTGCCTTACATTTTCCGTTTCCGTTAGGTACCGTTAGTCAACTAACTGATTTTGATATGTCATCAGTCAATTTATTATAGAGAGAGGAAGGAGATGACCTATTATAGAGAGAGGAAGAGAGAAAGAAAAAATTAGAAAAAGCACTAAAAAACTATTTAATTTACCAATTTGCAGACCATCAAAGTTAATTCAAAAACTAGAGTGAGAGAGAGCATGAATACAAAGGTAAAGATTCTAATTAAACAACTGAATTAATCCAGGCGAACCAGTTACTACTCAAAATTCCAGTATTTTTTCTGCATAATTCCTAACGATTTTAAATAGAGAAAAAATCCAGTTTAGGTCCCCGGGTTTTCGCTTTGTGACTTTACCTCCTTTAGATCTCAAAATCATTAAAAGACGCTTGGTTATGTGATTTTGGGCTTAAAAGCGTTCCATCAAAGTTAGCGTGCAAACCATAAAATCATCCAATTAGACGGCCCCCCCATTAATACCAAAATAGAAAGTTATTAGAGAGAGAGAGGGAGGGGGAAGAGAGGGCGCCAAATCACCTGTATGAGATATGATGTATCGGGTTTGTATTGAGCCTCCTCTGCTTGACCAAATACCCATACTATCGTTTAAAAACAAAACAAATGGTAACGCTGCAAAGACTAACTTTTTCGCCGGGTTTAAAAAAAATACAAAAAAGCAATTAATCAAAAGGGAAATTCTCAAGTATTTGTTCATGACAAAGAAATACCATTGAGTCCTACCAATTTTTATTAGAACAATCAAAAATTATTTATAAAAATTGGGACAATTAAGTTCAAAATCAAAAAAAAATACTGATATCCATTTTCGTCCTTATTCTTTTTAATAAGCCATGACTAATAATAAAAAAAGAATTATTTAAGACATTAATTGATAGGATCAATGGATTACAATTTCATGAAAGTGGGTTTTGTATATATGCAAGTGGATTTTCGATTTTATTTTATTTTTTTAACGGAGAGAAAAGTATCTTTGCCACGAGCGTTACTATTTGGTTGTGGTTAAACGAGGAGGTGGCCCATGGTCAAGCAGAGCAGCTCGGGCTAGAACCCTGTACACATTTACGGTACATGTATATCAGGAGCCGGGAGAGAGAGGAGGAGAGATGTAGGAAAGTAGAAGAAAAGAAGGCAATATGTAACTTTTGTTTTTCAATTGGAGGATATTAAAGTAATTGAACCCTTTAGTTTTCTATGTTAAAGACAAATACTGATAGGGGAGTTCAGTGTAGTTTTGAAATGTGGGGAAAATCTATATAACATAAACTTCAGGAAAATTTGCGTAATTTGTCTTTTTCATAAATGAACTGAAAATTATTAAGATTTCCTACATATAAAAGTGTTATGCCTTGGAGTGACCCGGACCCTAAAAAGTGTCCATGCTCGGACCCATGCCCGTGTCGTGCAAGAATTTTAATGTGTCACCCATGTCAGCCCGCCCGTTTGACAAACTATACCTTCGATTATTAATGGGCTGGATTTGTAGCACTTCCTAGCCCCCAAACTCGCAAAAGGCCCAGTCCAATTTGGGAGCCACACTTTGGTTTTTGGGTTTGGGTGTTTGGATTTTAGAGCTTTTTTCAAGTAATTTAGAGTTTTTACATTTTCATGCATTTAATGTGTTTTGGAGTTATTTCGCTGGAAACCGACAAATTAAGAAAATTATTAATTTTTTTTTTTTTTTTGATGAACCAAGAGTCAAACCAAAAAAAGCGGGTAGCTGAACCATTAGGACAAAACAGTTAAGGCAACCACTTGAAAGGGCAAAGCAAGTAGAATAATTCACTATTTTGTTGGGTTATAATGTAAATAGTACATGATGGAGCTCGAGTCGAAATAGAAAGGATTGATTCATTTCTCAGGGGCAAGGATAAACTAAGAGATCGTGATCAGGAACGATACAGGGTTATTGCCACCACGCTACCGCAAGAGTTAAGATTAGGCAATAAAACTCTCAAACGAATAAGGAGAAGGTCTGCCTAACCAACTACCTCTCTAGAACTGATATAGGCGAGGAGACTTGTGCACTTAAGTTGTATCTAGATTAACGATTGATAAGAAAATAAAATTAAAAAAAGTTACAAAATTCACAACAATTTATGATTTGAAGTAATCTACCTTTGTTATTTCAGTTCTATTTTCATTTCAAATCATTGATCCCAAACACAACTTTATGATGAAGGATTAGACAATACACATACAAACTAAACAAGTTGAATTCAAAGAAAATCGTGTATCACACTTCATTTTACAAATACCTAACAAAAATAAAAAGAATGACCTTAATATTATTTTCTATATATAATTGACAAGTGTGATCACCAAAATAGAGCAGTACTACAAAAAAGATAAAGAGCAATAACCAATTGAATACAGATGCTAGACCAAGTATGTGTGATACTGAACAGTTAACACAACACCGTAGATCGATACAGTGCACATCGTTTCATCAAGAAGCCATTAAAGACCAGTGGTTCCGTCCCAGTCCAAAGACACCCAACCTACCGGAACTGATTCGGATTTGCCATGGTTACTATGGACTACAGTGAGGAAGGAATGAACCATGAGCTTGATGGGTTTTCGAACCTCTTATTCACGTTATAATAACGTGGCCTTTCCGTTAGGTTTGGGATGAGAATGGCCGACCCCGTTTTGTGAAGGGTTGAATTCCGAGTATATGCACCATTCCGATCCCTTCAGGTGGAATCGATTCTTCGATGTACTCTGTGTCTTCTTGTTGTAGCCATGATCAAGAAATCTGAACAGTTCTTTTGCACACCATGATCGTATGAGATTCCTGAACCGACCACCCGGCCTTAAGGTAGCTATAGGGCATCAACATTTGTCATTTCATTGTTAGTAAATACGCGAAATTGTAGATTAATTGGCAAAAGCATAAGCATAAAAAATTGGTCAACAAATATAAATTGCATGAAATCCAAATGTAAATAATAGTCAGCAAACAAATCAACATTTTGGGTAGTAGTAGTAAAAGGAAGTTATTCCACTATAAGATTGTTTGGGACTAAATCGAAAGCGCTTAGAATTGAATTGGATGCATGAAAACAAAAGAGAAGAAAAGTACAAAAACTAAATGAGAAATATCTGGATGGGCAGATGTATTAGAACTAATGCCAACAATATAATGAGTTTTTTTTTGCGTGATATTAGTCAAAGGTTTGGTCTGTAAGCTGGTATTTGTTTAGGCATCTTGTGAAAGGAACATTATAGTCCGAAGGATGTCAGGAACTGTCAGTTAATGCATGTATGATTTAAACGTTTTCTTGTGCTTATGGGTAGGTTTCATATATAATGTCATAGTGGGAATCTCCACGCATGTGAGGCAAATTGAGATGTGGAATAAAGCCGTTTACGACGTTCGGTGATAGGCAGACAAATGATGGCAACAGCTACTGAAGAATTTCCTGGGAAGTGCCTTCAACGGAAAAAAGTGGCAGTGGCATGTTTGTACTGGTCGTCCATTCTGGTGGTTCCATTTGCAAGTTCAATTTTTACCAAGAGAGATGCAATTAATTTACATTAGAATTCAAATTCAAAATGCATAATTTCCAACATTCCCCTATTTCCCACTTTCAAATATATTTATTGCTCTTTATGGGAAGTTCGGTGAAAGCTTTGCAAAAATAATGCTTTGATTCAACGTGAACAATATTTTTGTGACATTCTAAATGGAAAACTTGACCAAACAAAATGAGAAGCCTGTTTTAAATGTTAATTTAAATAGCGGGATATGGTTAGAGTTTTGGTTTTTTGTCAGGGATGTTGGAGCTTTTTTTCTTGTTTTTCCTCGTCTTTTTGTGTTTTTTCTTATTCTTTTTTCCTCTTCTTATGGGTTATGCCCTGCAGCGTGTATCTCTCAAATTGGATCTCAGAAACTTACTGCTTAGCACGCAAGAGAGCGTGATGCAAACACAGCTTTAAGGAATTGAAAATCCTGGAATTCTCTTAAACTATTCACAACCCCACCCCACCCACCCCACCCCACCCGTGAAATCAATAGTAGGGCAACTGTAGTGCAAGTTTACCGAAACTAAACCTTACGTAATTTGTGCATAAAACGACACGAATGGGTAAAGTTTCTTCAGTTCTAATACTTGTAGCAAGCTTTTTAAAGAAGGAAGTATAGACCAACTGAGAAGCTTGCATAGCAGTTAGGTGCCACACGAAGAAGAGGAAAAAAAATCCAAATTCAGAAATTGAAAATGGAACACTATGCTGACTTACAGAGGTTCACCCTGCTCCAAAAGTAGATTGGAGCCATTGGAATCAGTCAACACTCCTGTATTACAAATAAAAGAAGAAAGAAAAACTCACTTTTTCCAGTGCACAAGGCCACCCAATAAAGGCCAAAAAAATATTAATTAAAAATTATTCATTACAAAATGGCATGACATCACCAACCAAGAAAAAATGCACTCACTTGTAAGATCGACTCCACCAGTGATCAACATCGCAAGACACTTCTAGAATAAGAAATAAGAAGAAATCCCATTTGTTTTTCGTATCACAAGTTGGAAAAATAGACCAAAGATTAAAGCAAGGAGGACACTTACTTTTTCTAAATTAACACAAATAAAAGATAACTATATTAAAAGACGTAAGGAATAGAAAAACAGCTTAATACAATTTCTCAGGTCACATTGGGAGGTCTAGTCGGGGAAGGGGATTCTTTCTTATGGAGACGAACAATTGACCTCCTAATAAGAGCAAGGATACTGGCAACCAAGCAGTCCCAGTTGGTTCA
>VIGQ01001673.1:30000-32500 GCA_009663005.1 Actinidia chinensis | reverse complement strand
TAGTAACTCTTATTATTAAATATCCTTTTACTCATTTCCAAGTTTCCTCCTGGGATTACCGTTGTGTATCTGTGTAGATTTTGTTAGGCCATGATGTCTATTATTTTCTCTTCCAAAGCTTTTTGTGTTTATTGTGGTAGGTGTTCCATACGGAGACTTGGGAAGGTTACCCATCCAATATCTCCTGGCAGAAACCTTCACCACTGCAGCCATTGGTGCAATAATGGGATTTTTTCCTTTCACCACTCTTGCTATTGGTTGGGTTGGAGATACCAACCTATATGCGCGATTTAGTCTGACTAAGTGCTCCCCATGGGGGGTCGTTCTTGAGATGGCGTGCCCTTAAGGTGAGTCCCATTAGTGGCTGTTGAGAGAGTGTATTGATCATTGCATGGAGACGGCGAATCCATGGGGTCCAATAAAGACCATGAGGCACTTTCCATATGGTACGGCTTGGGAGACCCCCTTCATCCCGAGATTAGAGACAGACTTTGTTGCACCCAGTGTTGTTTAGAGGCTCGCGCCTCACAGCGCTTGAGGCGCCATGAAAGCTCGCACAAAAGGGCGCCTCGACGTGGGTGAGGCACAAGCCCTTCGCTATGCGCCGCCTTGCACACGCCTTCACCTCAACGCGCCTTATGCGATTTACATATGTGCTCGTCATCAAAACTCAGATCTGCTCATCGGAGGCGAAATTAGATTTGATCGCATCGCCGTCCCCTCGAAGTTAGCACCCGCTTCTCTCTCTCTCTTTCCTTCTCTCTTTCGTCTCTATTTCCCTACAAGAAAATTATTGCACAATACTTTTTTATTTTTTATTTTTTATTTTTTTTCTGTTTTTTATTTTTTTTCTTTTTTTTTCTGTTATTATTTGTTTTTTTTTTATTTTTCTGTTTTATTACTTTTTTTATATTTTTTTTCTTTTATTATTTGTAATGAATGACTGAATGATTTGCTATTTAATTTTTTTTATATATATTTTTGCAAACATTTATAATTTGCTACTTAATGAATTGCGGCCTTATCTCATCTTCAAACTATATTAATTTTTCTTTTTTATGTCAATAATATGCGCCTGTCGCTTCGATAAGTCGCATGCTCGCCTTGCGCCTCGAGCCCTAGGCTCCACTGTTTTTGTTCTTCGTACGCCTTTCTCCGCCTTTAATAACTCTGGCCGACCTCGATTCTTCTTCGTTTAGTGAAATATGGAATGCCTGACCATTGTATTAATATTTTAATGAAACGAGTCAATGCCTCCTCTCGGCTCTCCCGCTATCCGTGGCAGAGATTTTAGAAACTTTCTCACGGTCAATGCGAGGGTTCACTGCCACATTGAATCTTGGCAAAAGACCTCATAACCTAGGAACAATTCTTATGATAATATAAACATGAGTTGGAAAAAAAAGTATTTGCTGCAATTGTTATGGTTTTTGATTTAGGGTAGAACCCCCCAATTTAAATACAACTAGAGACCTCCTATACGTGAAATAAAAAACAAATAGTCCTAATACACTAATTCTGACTAACTATAACTTCCTTAAATTCTAGAAACCTTCAACATTAAGTAAATCCTAACAATACATCAATCAATCAACTCATATTGGGGTAACCCTAATTTAGGGTACTGCTGTCAACACCATACATTAGAGAAGGTCTGGACTCACATTTTGCTATTTTGAACAACAGTTACTCTTCCAATAGACCAGTAGTTAGGTTATATTTTATCCTACTTACTGACATATCAGCATTGCAGTGGCCATGGTAGCATCATCAATGGTATGGACCCAAATCTATATGGCCACACTATATGGGCCCCATTCCTACCCTACGGAGACTTTCACCCCGATGCTACACAGCCTGCCTATGCGGTAGCAGGGCTAGTACCTCCTCAATTCGGTGTCCCATCGGTCTGGTACGCCCAAGCGACCCATGACCCCACGCGGGATCACCCGTGACTTGTGGATTGGAGGCTAGAGTTGTAGGCATCATTAGAGTTGCGACTCACCCTTCAAGGTGGCCCCACTCTAACCAATCTTAGAGAAGAGAGAGGCCTCAGATTAGTTAGTAGGGGAAAAGCATACCAACCTTTATTGGGACATAACCTCCCAGTCCCTTAATTATAAATATAGGGTACTCACTCCCTTCATTAGATAGACCATTTTTATTGAGAGAGCCACCTCTCCCAAGAGAGCTCACACTCTCTCTAGCTCAATATGAGGCTTCACCTCCATTACTGTCATTCTCTCTCTCTACTCTAAGGCTGCCTCAGCTCTCTCCCTCTCCACCTCTGGTGGTATCGCACCACCTAAAGTGCCTATCATCTTCCAGATCACCTTGGCCAGCCATCCCGGATACCACCATTCACACAATACTCTACTGGGGAAGAGTTTTACTCACTCTTGATGGAATCATACTTTCAATTAAGGTGGTGAGAGGTGGTTGAGGCATGTCCAGATCTGTCCTTGGGTTCTCTCTGACGTTTTCTGGTTCTAGAGCTACG
>VIGQ01001295.1:20000-40000 GCA_009663005.1 Actinidia chinensis | reverse complement strand
AATCCCAAGGAATTTAGGTTATAACAAAGGACAAACCGATATTCACTATCTTCTGAAACTAAAAATGTTGGCTAATAACAACATTCTAGTCAGAATTTTAGACAATTTCAGGGCACATAAGTAGAACACATCTAATCAGTTAGAGATAAATATTGCAACACCCTTTTTTCACCAGTTCTTATACACTCTACCCCAAAATCACAGCTCAATATGCTGATTCAACTAATAAAAAGAGAAATGTAATGATCAATGGCGGACATACCAGGGGCGACAAGGGGCCACGGCTCCCAAGAAGATGGCAAAAATCCCCTTTGGATTACTAGTAGTGTTTTTGGCTGGTCCCTCCCTAACTTAAAAAAGGTGTCCCAAAGCTTTTATCCATTGATTTTTATATTATATATAAACTCACACATTTTTAATTAATAAAATATCCAACACATTTTGGATGATATTGGGAGAAGTACGGAAAGTTCAAACTGCCCACAGTTATTTGAATGGTACCAACAACACTCAACAACCAAGTAGTACCAACAATCACCTTTCAAAATAGTTTTATAATATTAGGGTCCACATCTCTGAATTGTTGACTAGATCATAATAAAACACTTTTGAATGAAGGAGAAGCCCAAAAGTTAGTGGCTCAGCCTATTCCTTTGTTTTATGCGCGATCACGAAACAGAAAAAAAGCGATGGCGATGAAATCTTTCATGAATGATATTACGAGAAAAAATCGTAGATCATTATAGTCGATATTAAATCATATAGCTCGACAAGATTTTTCGGTCCTATTGAGCACCCTTTGTCACCATCTAAAAAATAGTCTAGCCTCAAAGATGAAACAAACACTTAGGCAACAGACATTTGAACCATGAGTGCCCAAACTCTTAAGTGCAAAATTCTGGAATTAGACACATAATCAAACCCCCTTTCCAAACCACAACCGAATTTTACTAAGGTTGAGTTTGGATAAGAATTTGGGAGGGTTTCACAAATAGAAAGCGGAAAATAAATTTAGTGCCCGTTTGGGATAATTCTCGCTTAAGTTAGATTAATTTTGTTTTTAGCAAACTTTTTAATCTTTCTATAAAAAATTTTACACAGTTCGCATTTAGTTGAAAAATCCGAAAAGTAAAAATAAAATAAAATATTTTTTACAAAAATACACTAAAATCTAAATTAATCAAATGATTTTTTCTCCTTTCCCTACACAAATCATTGATCCAAACATAGCCTAAAGGTTAACAAAGATAGCCTAAATGTGAATAATTGAAACACCATAGGTCAATAGAGACAAGAAATTGCCACGGTGTAATTCAAATCTACAAAACCATTAAAAATGACAACAAAAAAAAAATTTGAAAACCCCCAACCTAAGCAACAATCAAAAGAACTTCAATCAAGTACAAATAAAATCCACATTGGGTGAAAACCCCAACAAAACACAATCACATAGAAAACTACTATTTCTGGTAAATGCAACAGTAATAAAGCATAAACAGAGTAAATCAAACCCTGGTATTGGCATTTTCGAAGGGCAGACCATCCAATAGCTTCAAGCAAGTTGGGTCATCATCAACGGCAAGAAACACGCATACCCAATGGAAAATTACTTTTTCGCGCCCACAATTCCCTCTAATTTCCTCCACAGTCATCTTTGGAGAAACGATTTTGAAACCGATGGGAACAGAGCACAAAATCAGAGATCACAGGACAAAATTATGACGTTTCAGCATCTGAACTTCAATTTTTGAAGTAACTTTTCTGACAAAACCCAGAAGGGAAAGAACTCGAAAGGTTGGAGGATGGGACAGAATCAATGAGCGAGAGAGAAGAGAGAAAAATTGAATGAAATTTCTTCAACCAACAATCTCTCTCTTTCGTTTTCTTTTTCTTCTTCTTCTCTTTCTTCTCCAGAAGACTGAATAGAATAACTTTATCAGATATTATATGAGTAAAACTGCTATGAATAATGCAACTTTAGGCTTCTCCCAGGAACTCTCTCTCTCTCTCTCTCTCTTCTCGAAAAAGAAAGAGGCATACATATTTGGAAGTGGAAGACCTTTAGAAATGATACAGTGCTTGACGGTCACCACAACATCAATAAACCTCATCTTTTGTTTTTCATAATTGGGTACGCACCATGAAGTTATCTTGGCAGTAGAAATGATCTAACGGTTCACATTAGTGGAATAGATCTACGTTTGACCACAGCAATATTTCTCTGTGGTGGCCCACAAAGTTCTCCATCAAAGGTTCATTACAAGAGATGCCTTTTTTGGATTTCACGGAATGCTCTTTATATATAACAATTAGACTTATTAAAAGTTTAAGATTTGATTCTATCAAAAAAAAAAAAGACGTTTTAAGATTTGAATTTTAGAGGATAATAAGTGGTTTGTGTTCTTATTTCGAAACTATTTTAGTGATCTGAAACATTCATCAAGAAATACTACGATCTCGAAATTTGAACTAAGAAAAATTTTCAAAATTTAATAAAAAAAATTTAAAATTCATTTAAGCATGTGAATCACACGTAATCAATTGAATTGAACTATTTATTTTGAATTTTTTAAATTTTTCTGAGTTCAAATTATGGACCAATGTAGAGTATTTGAGAAAATAATTCATGCAAGATTTTAGGTTGATTAGAGACATGATCGAATTATTTTTGTTTCAAAAAAATAGATAATTTATGCTGATTTAATTATGTGGTTATCAATACCCGATCAATTTAATTTTTTTGAAGAATAATTATCTTAACAGGTCGTGATTGATAAATGGCGCAGATCATCCGTATAAATTCAGAGTAGGCTACCTTAATCCTATATTTGAAAATGACAAAATGATTAGGAAAGGAAAATTTTAAGGGGTATTATGGTAAAAAATCTATGAAGAATCTGGCAATGATTTTACGCTTTTAATCCTATTGATATTGCGGTCTTCTTGTTATGGGAATTCATTTACTGTCTTCATCAAATAATATTCCTTCCTTTGTGTGGAAAATGTGCGTGATTTGGAAAAAATCATCTCACTTTTTAGCTAGTTGCAGTAAAAAGACACTTCTGCCCTTGTTAAAATCAAGTTTTATTATGGGATTTCTATTTTAATGGCCTTTTTCGAATTTTTAAGAGTGTTTTTCCAATCAATAGCTCAGTTATTTAATCGTTATATGGGCTTTTAGATTGCGTTTTTGGTTTTGTTTTTGTTATGGTAAAATCTGAGAATTAGTTTAAAAAAAAAAAAGGAAACTTCCAAATAAGAAGCTAGTAAAAAGTTGCACTAACAAGTTTCTTTTTTCATAGCTAAACAAATGTTTTTTTTTTTGCACATCACAAAAAATGGCCCTTTATATGAAATAGTTACATTTTTTTTAATAATTTGGTATTTAGACCAAGGACCGATTAATCTGGAATATTAATCCAAAATATACGATTAAATCTGAAACTTTAGAAGAAAGTAGACCTCTAATTCCCAAGTCCATACTACCAGCTAACCGTGGGGTTGAGTGAAATAGTTACATTTAGACATTTGAAGTGAATATATTATTATTCAACTTGCTTATGATAAGATTTTGAGGATTCACAAGGGATAAACAATTTTAAAAATATGAAAACGCTGTTTTTAGTCAAGCATACGGTAGTTAAAGTATAAAAAATATATAAAAATATATAAAAATACATTGAAATAGATGAAATGTGTATTGAAGTTCTAACATTTTTGTACTTTTATGCACCTAACCAGTCGACCACTAAATTTCCTTTAGAATATCTTTTAAATATTTTTTTTTTCACTTTGGAGATTGGGATAAATATAATTTTACACAAAGATTCTCTATAAAATTTCTATTTGAATACTATTAGATCAAATACGAAATCTTATTGTACTTTAAAATGTTTTTGCAACGTAAGAATATGTAAAAATAATGTCTTAGCAGAATTGTAATAGGTCGTTGCGTTATTTTTGTTTATAGAATTGTATGAAATAAAATCTTTTATTTCCTTATTTTATATTTTCTATTACAAAATTTATTTCTAGTTTGAAAATAAGATTCCCAAATGATGGATTAATTTCCTAATGTGCATCGTCCCTAAGGCATTATTAGCTGTTGAGGTGAATTTATTGGAATTTGTATAATTGCAGCTACATTCATATTGTTCATGTGTGGTTTAAGCATGCTCATAAATATATACTTTTAAATTGTTAAGCAAATGATTATTCTGTTTAATAGATTTATGGCCTGTTAATAAACAAATTTTGAGAATAAGATTAAACTATCAGTCATGCGGAGCCCAATTAATCATGTTTTAATGTAAAAATTAAATTTTGTACTAATAGGCCCGGTTTGATTCAAGGGAAGGGATTAAAAGGCCTAGGTCTCAGGATTAATATATAGATCTGGGATTATATACTCTTGCAATCCTATGCTTGTATGTGCATGGTATTAGATCAATGACAAATTAGCAAATTCTATCATAGAAATCAAATTGAAAAAGTTTTCTAAGGAAGAAAAACTAACATATTTTGAAAAAATTATTATTAATATTTTTAATTTTTAGTGGTCTTAATATTGGGTGTCTCCTTAATTTTTTAGGGGATTCGATTGAGTGATCTAGAATCATCTAAAAAAATAAAATTTAATGTAAAAATTTTTTCAAGAAAATTTACTAATGACGTAAAAAAGTACCAAGAAAAAACATTTCCAAACTATGCCGATACTTTAGCAAGGAAATATGACTTTGTTTTTTAATCGATAGGAGGGGAATAGGAAATCTAAATTGAGAACTTCTTAATTAAACTCTTTTTTCTATGGAAAACTTCTTAATTAACCTTGAGAATGCATGAATGGTGCTAATATATGGGATAAAACTAAGAACCTTGAGGGATAGCTCAAATGGTAAAGATCTAGAATTTGAGAAATCTAGTTCAAGTTTCCTCAGGTTCATAAAAAAATTTTGTTCGACCCAAATTAATCTCTTTCAAACTTAATTAGGCTGAACGGGAATATGAATATTAAAAAATAAATTGGACAAGCTCCGAGCACAAGATCAACTTGTAGGTGAAAAAAGGGCCCAGGCCAGTCCGCAGTTGTTGTCACCCCCAACATGCCATGCCAAAGTAACCAAGCAACCCATTTTGCTTGGCATATGAAACCTTGGTGGAATGGGGAAATAGTCTGGGTATCATCCATGTTGTTCCAACATAGCAGTAATCTGAAACAATAGGGGTAAATTAATTAATTACACTTTGCACTTGATCTTGCACTTTAACAAAAATCTCACGTTAAATAAAATGTTAACGTGACCCTTTTATTCATCTGATGTTCAATTGAAGGAAAGAGGTTGCGTAACGTAAAGTCTAAGCCCCACTTTGACACTTAAAGTAAAATGCAAGGAGTTGGCTGATATACAATTGAAAGTAAGGAGTAAAAAATTTATTTTTTTTGTAAAACTAAAGAGGTGCAAAGTGTAATTTAGCCGAAACAATATTGGAATTTTAGAGAGTGCGGTCTTGTTCTGGGCTATGAAGTCCAAAATTTGGTTGTAGCCCATTGACCCATCACCCGAACAAACCGGTCCCATGAGGCCGTGGTTATTAGCGTCACCCAGCGGCAGCCGCCACGAATACCCGTAAAAATGGCATCCCCCAGTACCTGTTGGGGATTTTATTGTACATTTAAATAAAAAAAAAAGAAAATAAAGTCATGAATATTAATAAATAAAAAATAAAAAAAACCCTGTGAGGATGGGTTATCATGGGTGAAATTTTAGATGATTAATCTATTTAAATTTATTTAGCCATTTTTTTACTATCAGAGGTGACCCATTAGGAAGTTTTAATAGGATGGTGACACATGGGCAGTTTTATAAGGATGAGTGGCCCAGTAGAAAAATGTCCTTAGATGCGTGACAATGAAAAACTTTAACAAGGATGAGTATGAATTAAAAAAATCATATTGATAAAAATAGATTAATATTAATTTATATATAATTAATGAGTATAATTTTGTATATTACACTTATTTATTAAATTATAAAAAATGGTAACGGAATATTGAATAATGTTTTTTTACCAAAACTCCATTAAAATAGGATCCAAAATGTTTTGGATCATTAAAATGAGATTCAAAATAGAGCTCAAAATACTTAAATTGCACCAATATAGTCCATCAACCATTTGATGAATTGCATAGAAATTAAGACCATAATTTTTCTAAAATGAGAAGTTTTTACGAGAATAGGTGACCCACTGGGATATTTTACGATGATGCATGACCATTGGAAAGTTTTTTAAAAATTGCACCCGTTAAGTAATTAAAAAATTATTAATTTAATGAAAGGGACACCAATACTCAAAATTGAAACGTCTAATCAAATATTTCCAACTTCTTTGAGCTCATTCCTGCCTGAATCCATGCCTGAACCCCATAACTCCCACTAACTTGACCTGATGGATCATACAAAGCAGCATGTGAATTAGTCATTTGGGACCATGTAGGGCCATAAAAAGTCATAGGGCATCAAACTGATCCAGTACAAGCCCCTTATGCGATCATACAATATTACAATCCATCAATGATTTTTTTGTCTTTATTAAATTTTTTTTATTGATTAATCAAAAATTTATATTTTTTTGATTCCTCTTAACTAAAAAAGTTCGAAAATAATTTTATTTTTTTATTTATTTGAATAAAAATCACTAAAGATTGAAGATTTTGTTTATCTTAAAAAAATGTGTTAACAAAATATTTTGCCTTTTTAGGTCAGCATGACTATTTTCACCCCAGGTTATAACGGTTGGAATGACGTTCTATATTGAATTGTCTCGAAGTTAGAGTTTAAATAGTTCAAATTAAAATATGAAGGAGAAAGTGAAATCTAGATGAAAGTTAGAGGATCAAATAACAAATTACCCTACACCTGTGTCCCAAAAAATGAAATTACCCTTAGGGTCCGTTTGGCTGGTGGATAAGTGGGGGATAACTTTTCCCCCCGGATAATTTTTTCCCCCGTCGTTTGGCTGGAGGATAAGGAGGCGGATATTTATGCCCCCGGATATTTTTCCCCAGCAGAGTGGATAAAGGCGAATAATGTTTGGTGGCCTAGACCCTAACATAAAAGTTATCCGGGGGATAAGGTGGGGTGAGGGATAAGAAAAAAAATATATAAAGAGAAACAAAATGTATATAAAAAAAGTTTTATATATATATATATATATATATATATAGAAACAAAGGATCCAAATATTTATATTTTGTATTTTGGAACATTTTATTTTTAATATCTAAATATTTTATATTGTGTTTCTCTCTATATATTTGCTCTTATCCCCAAAAAAACCCTTATCCAACCATTCTAAAAGTATCAAACAAAATTAAAAGTTATCCCCCTCCAAAGTTATCCCTCTCAAAAAATTTATCCCCCCTTACAACTATCCCCCTCCATATCCGCGCCAAACGGCCCGTTAGGAGATTAAACCCATTGAATTTCTCACGCCCACGCCCACGCCCACGGCCACGCCTTACATCGCCGGCAGTCCCCAGATCCGCCAACCGCCACGACTTCCCTACCAGCACCACCTGTCCTCCCATCTCCCCTCACCCCTTCCCCACCCCCTCCATGATCAACTTGTGCTCCCCACCCGCACCACCACACTCCAACACCACAAAGCAATTGCTGGAAAAATATACCATATTCCGGCTGGTATATATTATATATTATTTTCAAGTTAAAGGCCTTAATCGATGCAATTATATATTATTTTTAAATTAAAATCGATGCAATTAGATTTATTTTTAAGTTAAAATTCAAGCTAATTTTCCGAGTTTTACTCGAAAATGAACGCTTATTCAATCGATTAAAATATGATAATATTGAAAAACGTAATTTCTTTAATTCTTTTGCAAGAATTAGTTGGTTCCATCAACTTTAATAAAATAGCGACCGATGAAGCGTTTAATTATAACCAAATCAAAATATTAAAATTTAATTCATTACAATTAAAGCTTTAAAGTTAATTTTATTAGAAGTACTCGTTAATTATTAATTGTCATTGACGTTGTATACACATAGAATAAAATAAGAAAAATAGAAGTTTTGTCGCTTCCATATAAGAAATTTAATGAGTTAAAAAAGAAATAGAAAATAGGCGAACTAAAATTTTGTGCCCAAAACTTCATAATTCTCTTAAAATTTAAGAGGAATGATTTATATATATATAATATTTTAATTAAATGCACTTTATTTTTTATTTTTATTATATAAATTTTAAATAAATGCCTAAACTAAAAGAAATAGGTAATTTTGGTAATCAACAAAAGTGTTAAGGATATTATTGTAATATTGCATGATTAAAGAAAGTTAATCTATTTATTTTATTTTTTTTGAAAAACAAAATGAGACTCTAAACACCATATATTAACCAAAGTTTTTGGAGGATCTCAAAGCCTATAGCTAACACTCACTGGCCACCTGCTAAGAAACAGGCGATCACAGGTTGCCCGCAGACCAGTTCGTTAACGTTGCCGCGCAATTCTCTTGAAAAATTAGTTATAGAATTCTTGAAATACCACCCACTTGTCTTTCCCCTCCCTTTTAAAGACTCTGTTCTTGCATGCCCAAAGGCAGGGACTAGAGAGAGAGAGAAAAAAAGTAGGAGTGAGATAGGGAGAGAGATTGAGAGAGAGAGAGTGCTCTCTTTCTTTCTTCCTTTTGGTTGTGCCATCATGGCCTCCCAGATCTCCTTGGAAGAGATCAAGAATGAGCAAGTTGATCTTTTAAGCACAACATAACCCCCAATTTTTAAGACTTTGTTTGTATCAAGGATTTGGTATCAAGGATTTGGTGAGGGTAAAAAAAATAGAAATAAAAATATAAATTATTCAATGGTTTCCAATGATTGGATTGCCTAAATTTTTCATTTTCATACCATTTCCCTCACCATATTTGGAATCAAAACAAAATCTAGGACGTTTTAAATTTTATTATAAATACTTATTTTTGTTACATTTTTCCTACCAATCAAATTATGGAATTGTTTCATTTGAAAAAAAAAAGAAAATTACGTGTTTGCGGATTTTGTTCACAAAACTAGACGAAGACGTCTTATATGAGATGGGTTTCACAAGGTGAAATCCACTCTCTAATGAGACATTTATCTCAGATCTGTGTGCTGATCCTATTGAGGCTTTTGTTTTGCATCTTATTTTTTGATTATCTTTTTCCCAAAACACATATTTAGTTGATGGTTTTCACAATTTGTTTTCAAGAATTTTGTTTTAAAGGACCATTTTTAACAGAAAAACATAAAAAAAACATATGGATGTTTTAAAAAGATCTACGAAAACAGAAAGAAAAAAAAAAATTAAAATTGTCAAAAAAAAGACATCGGCCTAATACTTTCGCGCGCAGGCATTTGTAGAGATTTCGAAACAAAAAAAAAAAGAAAAAAATCAAACTTTTCCTTAAATAGGAGAATTTTTTTTAGGAAACTGTATTGAAATGGGATGACCTTTCTATTCTCTACCAATCGCGGAAAATTCTTTGTCAAAAGTAATTTGGGTCTGTCTTGTAATAATCCCAAATCAAACCGGTATCTAGTCAAGTACAGGCTAATCCGTGAGACCAATCTTCACCGTCCATTTAGTATATGCTAGATTAAGGGCCCGCTAGTTGTAACATTGTAGGATGTTGATATTGATGTAGTTGAATGGGGTGTAGAAAATCTACCATTGAGGAAGTGTGTTGAGCAGCTTAAAAGTACAAGGGAGGGTTATCTTAGAGGAAGGAGAAAAAGAGGCTCCAAATTTTTGGCCCTAACAGCTTGAGGAGAAAAAAGGTACTTTATATTTATTTGTATTGATCCACTATTTGCAATTGTAGCTTCACATGTTAAATTTCTTGAAATTAACTGATTTGTGATCCAAAAATTGTGGTTAACAGGAGAGCAAGTTCTCAAGTTTTTGGCGTTCATGTGGCGCCCCTTCATGGGTCATGGAGTCTGCTGCATCACGGCCAGTGCTAGGGATGGCAACGGGCGGGTTGGGCAGGGTTGGGCCCCCCCACCCAAGCCCCGTTTATTAATCGGGTGGGATTCCTCCCCACCACCGCCCCGTTTACCAAAACTCACCCCGCCGCCCGCCCCGTTAGTAATTTTTTTAATTATATATATATATTTTGTATATAATTATTGGCTATATATATAGTAAATATCTAAAATAAGGGCTATTATGATATATAAAAAAATAGATTAATTTTATTTTTATATATAAATCGGGTAATCGGGGCGGGTTCGGGGTGGAGGAGGCTCCCCGCCACCGCCCAGTTTATTAATCGGATTTGAATTTTTTTTTCCAAATCGCCCTAAACGGGACGGGGTTGCCCAACGGGTATCGGGCGTTGTTGGGTTAAATTGCCATCCCTAGCCATTGCTTTGGCTAAGGAGGGTAGACTCTCTCTCTATCTATAGAGAGAGAGACCACACACCTAGCGAAAATGCACACCGAGAGTGCAAATCTATATAGCAATTGATTTTGAATGGGCTTCAAAGCAGTACCAAAAGATATCATTTCTTTGAAAACTAATTTTTATAGGGTATTTTGTATAAAAAGATGGGAAAAGGTTTCAAATTAAAGTTCACACCAAAAATGGATTGGTACTTTTAAATAGGATGGATACATATTCCAGAATTTACCTAGAATTGACAGCCCTGTTTGTTTTGTTTTTCTTTCTTGTTTTTAGTTCATTTTTTGAAAATCCCAAAAAAACTTATTTAGTTGATGGATTCGAAAACTTGGTTCTGATTTTTTTGTTTTAAAAACGAAACCTATATACGAGAAAGTATGGCAAAAGATGTTTTCCAATTCAAAAAAAAATTTTTTTTTTTGCAAAAATGAACAATGCGTGAAAACCACAAGCGATTTTCTTTTCAAATACGATTTCTAAAAAGTGTTATGAAAAACCGTAACAAGATTCACTCTGAGGATGCTCGCAGACATTGTTAGAATCTATACCACACGCTTCAATTTCTAGGTAAAATTCTGAATAAAAACTACGGGTACCTAGAATTACTGCTCTCTCTCTCTCTCATGAAAATATCAACAATATGCAGGGCAAGCCACCGGATTGGCAAGACTTTGTTGGTATTGTTGTGCTGCTCATTATCAATTCAACCATCAGTTTCATTGAGGAAAAAAATGCAGGCAATGCAGCTGCTGCTCTTATGGCAGGTCTTGCTCCCAAAACCAAGGTACATTCTTCATCCTCATTCATGCCCATATCCAAAATCAAGCTAAAAATGAAAAGCAAACAGAATTGAAATGCAAAAATCAATGTTATATTGACATGGCAGTCGCTATATTGAAATTATAAGTTACAGTGGTGGGTATTTTGACTCGAACTAGAAGAACAACAAATACGCTATGTAATTTGCAATGGAAGAGGTGACGAATAAATAGAATTTTGCGTATTTGACAGTTTTTGAAATAACAAGTCGAAGTGGTAGGTACTTGGACTCGAAATAGAAGGACAATAAATGCACATATCATACTGCATAAAAATTCTATGCAAAATTTTGGGTGTGGTGCGGTGGGGTCGTGGTGGGGGGGGGTTGTTGTTGGTGGGTTTTTTGTTGTTTGGTAGTATCATTTTTCAATCGAAACGAAGATGATAAACAACAAAATCTTGATGAAGAAATCAAAATCAGAATTAATCCAAATAAATAAATAAATAAAAACAGAACGAGTAGTTCTGACAATTTTGAAATTACTAATGTTAGTGCCATAGTGAGTTTTTTGACGTGAAATGAATGGAAAAGTGTTAGGCACATCATTCTGTAAAAATATTCTATGTACGTACATCAAAACAAATAGAAATCAACATTAAATACTACGACAGCGTCAATTTTGAAATTGTAAAGTCACAATGCAGAATAACTTTAACCTAAAATAAAAGAAAGTACAACAATCAGATGCATCATTCTGTAAAAGATTTCTATACAAATTTCACGATTATATATCATTACTTGATTCAAATGACAGCTAATTGTTTCAATCTGTGTGAAGGTGTTGAGAGACAGAAAATGGGGCGAGCAGGACGCAGCAATCTTGGTTCCAGGAGACTTGATTAGTGTGAAATTGGGATATATCATCCCAGCTGATGCGAGGCTGTTGGAAGGAGACCTCTGAAAATTGACCAATCTGCCTCCACAGCTGAGTCCTGCCAGTGACAAAGCACCCTGGGATGAAGTGTTCTTCAGGCTGGACTGCAAGCAGGGTGAGATAGAGGCTGTGGTCATTGCCATTGGGGTCCACACCTTCTTTGACAAGGCTGCCCACCTTGTTGACAGCACCAACCAAGTTGGTCACTTCCAAAAGGTACTTTTCCATTCATAGTAATAACTTTGTTTTTCTTAATAAGGTGTTTAGGGTTTTGTTCGACCTAATTAATCTATCGAGTACATGGAGTCTCTCGTTCTACGTGTATCATGTAATTATCGGGTTTAAGGCCTAGGAATCTCGATATGAATATTCTAGGTTTTGTTGGTACATGTAGTCTCTCCTTACAATGTCGCGTCTTTTCTAGTCGGTTGGGGGATGCCTGTTTAGGCTTTTGTTAAAGAGTGCCATAAGGACAATTGTTAAAGAGCTTAAAGTAGTTGTATGTTTTGCATGACAAGTGTGTGCTATGAGAAACGTATAACTATTTTAAGCTTTGGCTACTATAACAAGTAGCTCAAAATTTAAGTGATAGATGCATATGTAGAAAGTATTGATCTTCCTAACAAAACATATTTGTTATGGGAACGCCAAATCACCAATGCTACATAGACTTTTATTTCCCCCTGTACTCGTGTTCGACGGATATGACATGGGTATGGGTGTGGAATATCTATCCAACACCTGTAGCCAATTTAGATGCCAAGATCCTCTAATTTATAGTGTGATTTTAGAATGAAAAAATAGGCCACATTAGCAAGAAAAGCAACATTTGTAGCCTTTTACATTGATGATAGAAATTCAATATTTATCTTAATCCAATTTGATTTTAAGTACATTTCTAAATAACATTACCCCAAAGTACGATACGATATCCAATACAAACAAACGTTCGGGGATGTCCTGTACCCATACCCGACTTTTGGAGACATATCCTAATATCTTAAGATTTACGTTCAGGAATATCTAATGCTTTTGGACACGCACTTGCATCCAATACTTGTACCTGAGTTCATGAAACATTTTATTGGAAACTTCTGTATCTGCTCCATCGCGTTGGGGATGCTGATTGAGATCGTGGTGATGTACCCGATCCAGCACCGCAAGTTCAGAGAAGGCATCGACAACCTGCTGGTGCTTCTCATCGGAGGCATCCCCATTGCCATGCCCACAGTCTTGTCTGTGACAATGGCCCATCGGGTCTCACCCTCTGTCAAGTGCCATCACAAGAGGATTGACCGCTATCGAAGAAATGGCTGGCATGGATGTCCTCGCAGTGCAAAACGGAAACTCTACACCATTAACAAGCTCACTGTTGAAAGAACTTGATTGAGTTTTGTATTCTAAAGTTTGATCATATAACTGTTTGGTGTCGTTTTTTGTTTTTCCTGTTTTCTAAGTTTCAATTTTTTTCGGAAAAAAAAACTTGTTTGGGCACGCAGTTTTTGAAATTCTTTTTTGGGAGGTTTCTGCAAAAGTAACTCATTTATTTCAGAATAACCCCAAAAAGATGTTTTTGAAACCTGCTATGCAAAGCTGTTTTTGAAAATGAAACAACACTTTCGATCTTCTTTTTCGAAGGCATTTTTCCGAACAACTCTTTTTCTTTCTCAGAAAAACAATGAAAAAATGTTTCCAAATTGTCGAAACAATTTCCACAACAATATGAGTATGATATGAAAATGAGAGGTGTTTTTTGTTTTCAAAAAAAGTTTTAAGAAATCGTACTGAAGCTATTTGAAAAAGGAACTACCAGCTTTGACACTTGCTGTCAGGGGAATTTTTCGAAAAAAAACAACTCATTTTTTTTCGAAAACCCAAAAAGATGTTTCTGGAAAAAAGGGTTTTGTCCGAAAACTATTTCCATAATCAAAATTAATATGGTGTGTGTTTTTGTTTGCAACCGTTTCGTAAACGTTTTTTGTTTTGATAACTTGCTCTCCGCCAAAGGACTGACTAATCCGGGAACCAATACCATGTCCACTACCGGGTGGCCCTGGATTAAAAGCTGGGGCCTGACGCCCCCACAACTAAGGAATTGATAGTAATATAAGAGGTTTTGAATCTGAGATCTTGAAATAGAGTAGACTTCCAAATCCTTGACCCAACCATCAGCCAATGCCCAAGGGTTTTTGTAAACTGTTTTCAAAACTCTTTTCGAGTGAAAAGAACATTTTGAACTTTGGATTTAATATGTGTGGTCATTATGGTTGTAGGTCTTCCCAAAAGATATGGAAAAGGATATGGTTGTGTTCTTGCTGCTAGGGCTTCTAGGGTTGAAAACCAAGATGCCATTGATGCTTCCATTGTTGGGATGGTGGGTGACCCAAAGGAGGTATTTGAATATAAGGAAGATATCTTTGTTTTTTTTTCTTTTTTGAATCCTGACAATTCGTTTTAGTCTAATGTAGTAATGTTCACGACTAGTGTTTCATGGATTCTATTTTCATGGAATATGTTTCCAACACCCACATAAAATTAGGCACGTATCCTCTTACTTTTACCGATGTTTCAAGCACAAGAAGCTCACATTTGATACCGAACAAAATTTCTAGCATGTCGCATAGATGAGGGATTGAAATCGCACTTTTCCCTAAATCTCATTCGATTTTCAAGCACAACTTCTTATGTTAGAATATTTTACAACATACTATATATGTTTCAATCTTTGCAACTTTTCTTCATACCTTACTCTACGTCTAAATCATTATATTCCTAATCCCTATTTCTGAAAGAGGGTCAAGAAAGCCTAACTTCTAACTATGTTTCAAGAATTCTAGCACCTCACACGAAAGAGACTGAAATCCCTCTTTTTCCTAAATCCTATTTAAATTTCAACTACAGACTCTTGTTTTTAAAATATTTTACATCATACTATATATTTTAATCTTAAAACTGCCGATTTAGAAAGTCTGACGTCTAGACACACACCTGATCCGCATAGAGTTTAGAAAAGTCTGATATTTGGACACACGGGGGCTCATATTCATATCCGAGCCCAGGTAAGAGTTTACAACATTACTTACTAAAATGATTTTTTTTTAATGAGCTTTATTTTTTTTGTGTGTGCTGGTTTTAGGCAAGAGCAGGCATCACAGAGGTGCATTTCCTGCCCTTCAACCCAGTGGACAAGCGCACTGCCATTACCTACATTGACTCTGCTGGCAATTGGCACAGATCTAGCAAGGGTGCTCCTGAGGCAGTACAAACCCACACCGCACACCTATGCACTTTTGTTTCCAAAATCTGACCAATTCACCATTGACCCAGATAACTGATCTGTGTGACCTGAAAGGAGATGTCAGGAAAAGGTCCCATGAGATCATCGACAACTTTGCCGAGCGCGGTCTTCGCTCTCTGGGTGTTGCTAGACAGGTACTTGCTTTGTATAACTGGAATGCTTATTACATGTTTGTGATAAGTTTTGAAAGAGAAGTTTGAGTCCCTTGTTTAGGATGGCTGCTTTTAGGCTTTTTGGTTTTAGGTCAAGAAAAAAAGCCAAACATGTTTGGGATCAATCTTTTAAGCTAATTAATGCAGCGTTTGATCTAACTATTTTAGATCACTTTCAGCTAAATAATCCAACAAAAAGCTTGGCTGTTTTACCTAGCTTTAAAAGCAAGAAACTATTTTAGCTGTCCAAAAAAACAACAGCATATTATTGATTGCATCCCAAACAATAAGACTTATTTAGCTGATACCTATCGCTAAAATAGGCAAAACCCACAAAAGTGGAAAAGCAAGTGTTTTCTTAAAAAACATTCAGCTCGTACTGTAGTAGTAATGAGATGATGATTAGTACTTGCAATGAACGAAAATCACTTTAAAAAAAGGAAATGGAAAAATATTATTTAAATGTGGAAAAGTTGTAGCTGAAGTTTGTCTATGATGATGATGGTGTCCCAAACGTGTTTGGCTTAAAAAAGGTGTTTATTATCCCAGATGGTGGAATTTGTTGGTTGAATCTCATTGCCTATGATGTGTTTGTTAGAACTACCAGAGAAGATCAAGGAGAGTGCTGGCGTGCCGTGGGAATTTGTCCGGTCTCTTGCCGCTCTTTGATCCCCCCTAAGCATGACAGGCAGAGGACTTATCCGGAGGGCTCTCGACCTTCCTGTGTCAATGCCAAGATGATTCACGGTGACCAGACTTGCCATTGGAAAAGACCGGTACGTAGGCTGGAAATGGGCCACCAATAGTACCCCTCATAATCCCTATTGGCCAGAGCAAGGCTGATCGATCTCTGCCATTCCCGTAGATGAGCTCATTGAGAAAGTGATGGGTTTTTTTGCCCGGAGTCTTCCCAGTAAGTGGATTTTTAAACCAATTTAAGAGGGTGGTTTAGAAATTGTGGAAAGGAAAGAGAAAGCGAGGGAAGCCGTGAGGAGCTACAGCTGTGTTTGAGTAAAGGATTTGGGTGAAGAAAAAGAACAAAAGTACGGGAAAAGTTAATGGATCCAACACTCAATTTTAATTTTCCATACTTTTCTTGCCCACAAATCCCTTCCTACCTCCTTGATCAAAATACAACCTAAGTGGGTGAGATGTTCAGGGAAAAGTAGCTTCTTTTCATCTTCGATTTTGCAATGAAGAAAGAAAGCTCCTTGTTTAGTTTAAAGAAAGGGCTAAGAAAAGAGTAAGGTGACTTGAAACAACAAAGGGGAAAAAGGAAATAGGAAAGGAGAAGAGAAAGGGAAGATCAAAGCAAAAGAAAGGGAAATGAGGAAGAAAATGACTTTCTACTTATTCCTTTCTTGGATTTTTTCTCCCTCCAAACAAGGAAGCAAAACGACGAACGAACGACGAAAAATTATTATTTTCTTTCCTGTCGTTATCTTCCTGAAGTTCCAAACACACCTAAGATGCACAAATGCTAGATTGAGTATAGAGAACGACATAAAACTTGGTTGCATGAGAGCACACGTATGAGATGTTAACGAATACTGCAAGAGAGAAAGCACAATTTGTGGAATGACTGGAAGATGGTTGTGAACGATGCCCCAGCACTCAAGAAGGCAGACATCGGTATTGCTGTGGCAGATGACAAACCGACGCAGCCAGGAGCGAGTTGACATAGTTTGACTGAGCCAGGACGTAGCGTGATCGTGAGAATTGTGTTGGACAAGTCGAGCATCTTCCAGAGTGATGGAAGAACCACAATCATCCGTTTCAATCACCATTTGTATGGTGCTGGGATTCATGCTCATCTCTCTAATCTGGAAAGTTCTAGTTCTCACCTTCTACATGTTCTGGAGCATGCCATATTAAACGACAAGAACCATCATGACCATCTCTAAGAACAGTGTGCACCATCCCCAGTTGCACTCATGGAAGCTCAAGGAAATCTTTGCGCAGGCGTGTGTCCTTGGAAGCTACCTGCTCTATGACAGTGGTCTTCTTCTGGCTCGCATCTGACACCAAATTCTTTACCAGAAGTTTATCACACTAAACTCTAACGCTGTGTTGGATTTGGATTCATGGAGGGAAAAGAAAAGTAAAGGGAAACTTAGCTTGAATTTATTGAGAGAAATTCCTTGCCTTTCTTTGCCCTACGAAAGGGGTCCACAAATCCAAGATCAAAACAAAGACTAATAAAATAAAATCTGAAAAACAGGGACACTAAAAATGCATTTTGGAAGCAAACTTTTTGGTGTGTAGGTCAACAGTGGTGGTATTAAAACCGGTGAGCTCACTGCTGCTCTGTACCTTCAAGTGAGTATGTAGTCAAGCACTTCATCTTCGGGGGACCGGGTCACGAAGCTGGTCTTCATTGAACTCTCTTGCTTTGTCAGTGCTTCATTTGCAGCTCAGTTGATAAGTCTCGTTCAAGTTTTTACAAAGATTTCATTTTGTTTCTGTGTGTTTATGTGCGCACTTGAACAGGATTAATCAATTTCCATTTTGGGTATGCTCAAATGTAGGCGGCCTACTCCATGCTGGGTATGCAAACTGGGAATTCGCCCGTATCCAAGGCATTGGATGGGGAATGGGTGGAGTTGTTGTTATCTGGACTTCAGCATCGTTACCTACTTTCCCTTCCGATTGTCCTCAAGTTTGTCATCCTCTATGCATTGAGGGCAAGCGTGGGATACCATGATCCCAGAACAAGGGTACGGAGTAACAAACAAGCTTCATAACAATACCAAATTTTAAGCCTGTGTTTGGTTTTTGGTTTTCTGGAGGGGGAAAAGAAAAGCAAAGGGAAAAAAAGAGCAAAAAATATTGGCGTCACAATCCCTTTCTATCCCTCCATTCAATCCAATATCGAAAAAACGCAACCTAAAAGAACAATAACTGGGGAACTTTTCTATGTGATTTTGCAACTTACTTTTGTTTTTTAAAAGTTCTAGACTGACTTTCACAACCAAGAAGGATTATGGATACGGGTGAGCGGGAAGCGCAATGGGCCTTGGCTCAACGTTACACTGTCATGTCCCTCAAGTCGCCAGATCTAAGACCTTCTCAACGACAAGAACAGCTATCGCGGAGTTGTCATGAGATTGCAGATCAGGGCAAAAACGACGCGCTGAGGTTTGCCAGGTAAAGTACATGACAAGCAGTCTAGACAAATTAAGAGTTAAAAAAGAAACAAAAAAAACGAAGAAGAAAATAAAATTGCTTACACTATATAGATTTCTAAATAGACTTCATCAACCCGGACATGGTTACCTAGTGCGGAGCTTAGAAAATTGATCCTATCTTAAACACACTGCATAATTATGCTGATAGATTTATGCGAATCACCAAAATGAATGATTCAATTACAAAATAGTCGGTGAATAGAAACAGAGATTAGATAAACAAAAGGGAGAGAAGTGGAGAGAGTAGTATAAATAAAGAGAATAAATATTTAGGGCAAGTGCCCCTCCCGAGCCTTCATTGTTTTCAACCCTGTGGTACTTTTCGTGGAGTAATAGTAATAAAATTTGAATTTTATGGTTTTTGTGCAGGTTAAGGAGCTCCCACACACTCAAGGGGGACATGTGAATCAGTGGTCAAGCTGAAGGGTTTTGGACATTGGAAATATCCAACAAACCACTACACTGTTTTAGACCAAGAGAACGTGCAAGGAAAAGGCCAGAGGTGGATTCTCTTTAGTCTTGTTCTCTCTTGGTGTAACAATGGGCGAATGGGTGTTTGGAATGTTGTATGGAATTGGAAAATAAAATGACATGATGGCCAAAAAAGAGCTTGAAAAGAGGAATATACGAAAATAATGTTGTTTCTACATTCTTGTGTTATTCTAGTAACGGACAGCTATCTTGTCTTATATTCTTCTATCTCGGAATACTAAATTACCAAACCAATTTAGGTTCTTTGTTTTAGCTTTAGGGTTTTGGAGTTCCAAACCTATGTGGATTGTAAGCTTGATTATTGTCTTCAATTTTCATTTCCATTTCTTTTTCTTCACTTACTAAATCCTTGATCCAATCACAACATAAAGTAATTATTATAGGGCCATGAGCGCTTTTCATGTCACAAAATTGGCATAGGACATTCTATCCTTAGGCCTCATTTGGCTTGACGTGCTTTTTTTTTTTTGTGCAAAAACGTGAAAAGCTCGTTCAGTAAATAATCAGGTTTTTGAATAATAAACTTTAAGCATAAGTTCTACAAGCACCTTTAAAATAAGCTATTTTTTTATACTTATTTTTCATCATCACAATTAACCCTAACACAACCAAAGATTTCTCTTAAAGAAGATATGCATATAACTTTAGTCATCGGAACAAACACTGCGGACTAGTAGAGTTTTGATTTGTGCTTATATGACCAGGACCAATTCCAT
>VIGQ01001295.1:0-10000 GCA_009663005.1 Actinidia chinensis | reverse complement strand
CAATTATGCGGAGCCCACATGGTGACATAAGAAAAGGGGTGAAACAAGCGGTGGACTATACATGTCGCGGTATGGTTAGTTGCACTTTGCACCTTTAAAGTATCATTGATTTTCTATTTTAGTTCCTTAAAGAAAAAAATTTTCACACACCAAAACGAACGCAACACCAAAAACCTCTCATCGCACTACCAACCAAACCCTTCTTCCATCTCTTCCCATCTCTTCCAACCTTGAAATTTTCATAATTGGGCCCTTGAATTAGAGCCATTGGTTTTTCCATCATCATTTGGATTGAAATTATCAATTGGATCTAATTGCAAACAATTAATTATTAAAGGTCAATGTGAAAAAAAAAAATTTGAAGGGCCCAATGAGATCTTATGTATTTTTGGTATCAAAAGTACAATTAGCCCGTATCCCACTTATCTCCTAATCATGTATCAAAGTCCAGTTCATTTACAAGACTTCCAAGTAGAATCTAATAGTATGTAAAGATCAAGTATCTTAATGGTATCTTATTATGGTTTTGCTTGATTTCCTATTAAAATCATGTAAAAAATGATTATCATTTCAAAACAAAAATATTTTAAAATGGTTGATATTCACCAATTGAAACAATATCATCCAATATAATCAACACTTTAACCACCATAGTTATTGGTTTTTTTTTATAATTTTAACACAAAATTCAAAAAAATACTACTAGTAATTAACTCAATAAATTTAATATTTAGACGTATATTAAATTTAAAATAATTATTTAATTACGTTTATTAATTTTTTTTTATCCATGCTATATGGCATCGTTTTATCTAGTATAACGTGATTCATACAGAGTGACTTTTCATTAGAATGACTATGAAAAGTTTTTATTCACTACCATTTTAACCAGAGTGTGTGTAATCCTCAATCGGATCTTTAACTTCAAAATAAAGTATTTTACTAATATATTTAGTTGTTTGACTTCCCATATGAAAATCGAAGGTAAATAAAATTGTCATCTGTCAATGTCAATTATCTTATAATATCATTGTTATAATTATTTATTTTATTAGATTTGTAAAAAGCTTTTAACAAGGAATTTAAGGGATTTATGAACTAGAAGTTAATGGCACAAAAAGAAAAGTTTATCCTATTTTATTTATTTCTCATAATTGTTTATTTGAATCTTAAAATTAATAACGTGATTTATATTTTTTGTTATTTTTATCCTGTATACACGGAATCTATCTTTCTAGTATATATTATTGTAATCAATAGGACTTTGTCGTAAGGACAATGCTATGGGACTCATTCCTTCTTTATAAACAACATAAAATAAATTAAGAACTCACTTATAATGAAAAAGTATGTTACATGGTATCTTAGATTATATTATGCTTGTATGTCAACAAAATAAATTTGTTTTACTTCTTTTTAAAATTTATATGCTGTAAAATAACATTAATTATTTAAACGTAATAAAGTTATCTTAGTCAATTTTACTCATATTTGAAGTATCTATCTATTAAATGCCATTGAATATTTAAAGGAGAACCAATTTGCAGTATTTGAGCAGACGTTGACTAAGGGAAATGAACAAATTAATTCACAATGATTAAGAATTTGCACTAATTGGAAATTGTATGGAGTAATGAGGTTGATTGTGTGTGTGTGGATGTAGAATTTATTGCATTATTTTTAGGAGATTTTATAACTTGGCTCAATGATCAAATCACTTACTATCGCTGCCATCAAAAGACAAAAATAAACATCTCACCATGAAGATAGCTATTCCATGTGGGTGTGAAAATGTAATTTTATTCCCACACACTCCCAACCCAAACCCAATCCCACACAATTCCTATTTCAAGAATAATTTTTCACATTTGGCCCGTCGCTAACGAACTTCATTGTGCAGTCAAACCAACACGAAATCCCACATCCAACTTGTTTAACAGAAAAATTCCTCCAAAACCCATGTTTCTACCTACCAACCCAAAACCCAAACCCCAACCCATTCTCACTTACGCCAACTCCCCAACCCCAACCCCTCCACCATTTTGCCTACCAACACAGAGATCGACTCATCACTACTTGCAACCTCCACTCCACAACGCACTCCTCTTAATGCCACCCACACACAAAGAAAGAGAGAAAACAACCTAACAAAGACCAACAAACCTTCCACCACCGACGCAATCCCTACACCAAACGGTCCCTGGCCATACATGGCAGCTCGCTACCCAGCAAAGCACACCACAAACCTGTCGTAACCACTGGCACTGGCGCAACCTTCTGCCAATGTCCTCATGAATAGCAACCGCCGCCGTTTGATTCGTGAACTACTATGGCGAATCAAACCTGCTCTCTTCTCTCTCCTCTCTCTCTGGTTGCTGAGTGTATGCTCGTTGGCGTGACGATTTTTGGCTAAATGGGGTACGAATAGGTTAGGACGTGATATGGTGTGGGGGGTAACAGAGGTTGGGTAGAGGTAGAGAATGGAATTTGGGTTTGGGCCCGATTTTGTTAGGGCTTTGTGATTAATATTGGATTGGCTTAGAGTTTAGGTATTGAATCTTGGATTTTGTGGTCCCTGGATAATAGTGTTTTTGGGTCTTGAATCTGGTTAGACTACAGGGGCAACTATGCAGGGCACACAATTAATAATTTGGATGGCATTAGTGTTTAGTCCTGATTGCAATGAACTCAAGTGGGAAATTGTCATTACTTTAAAGGGGCAAAGTGTATTTAATCCTATGCAAAATGATTTTAATGGCTTATTGTGAATTTTTTTATTTTTTTACTTTGTCAATTTCCCTATGACAGAAGTGATGGAATTTATCTTCTTATCAAAAGAATTTTTATAAGATGAAAAAAATTCATTAAAAATAAAAAGAGTTCACCAAGGGTTCCAATTTATCCCAATCGGGCTGTTGATTTGGCTTTAAAATAATTGATTTTCAGATCAATTATATTAAAAAAATTAAAAATTAAAAAAAATATTAAAAAGAAATTAAAATTAAAATAATCCATTTTTTGATTAATATACAAAAATTTTTTAGTATTTTTTTACAACCATATATTTATTTTACTATTCCTGTTTAAAAATGGGATGATTTCTAAAGCACTCCAAAAATGATTCCTACACGACTCCAATAGGATGTAGGAATCAAAAAATGGATGTAGCTAAGGTTTCCTTAACATTTGGAAAAATTTAGATTTTTCATTAAAACATAACAAAATTACTAAAATTATAAATTAATCCAACTGATTCCAAACGGGAGGCAGAATAGATACTAAGAAGTAAGAACATCCGCATCTGATTGGCCAAATGGCCTTTTTTGCCTCGTTTGGAGTGACTAAAATTAGTTCACTTTTATTGGGTTTTTTATAAAACAAAATTTAAAGACAAAAAAAATATACTTTTAAATAATTTTTTTTAAAAAAAATACTTTTTTGTTATTTGTGATTTTTTTCAGAATTATATGAAGTTCTCTAAATTTTTTGGATTGTCTCCGTCAAAGGATCAAAAAATTATAAATTTGATTAAATATGAAAAGTTCATGTGAAGCTAAAAAAATTAAAAAAAATTAACCCAAACTGGGTGTAAAAAAAAGTTAGTGATTTTTACACTTTTTTTTTTCTCTAGTTGCACTTTACTTTTTATATTGGTTAGTAGGAAAAATATTTGAGTAAAAGCGAGTATTTTGTAAATTCATTCTAATAATAATAATAATAAAAAATCATGTCCTTTTTCTAAATTTGAGCCAAATTTTAATTTGAAAACAATCATTTTTATTTTAGTTAGTTACTTAAACTACTATTACTGAAAAATAATAATAAAAAATAGTAGATGTTCAAGTGAACAATTCTTAATAAAAAATAGGACATTGAAAAACTTTAACCATTTAAACATATGATTTTTTTGGTCTTCGCCCTTTTCTGGCTTTCATTTGAATATACTACTAGCTACAATTAGTAAAAAAATATTTTGTACCTAGATCGATTGTCGTACTCTTAGTTTTTTGTTTTTTTTGTTTTTTTTTTAATTTTAGGTTGTATTGAATTAACTCAATAAATAGCTCAATATAGTTCATAAATTCATTAAAACCACAAAAGTAAATTAAACTATCTACCCAAACAGGGGGGGGAGGGCCCCTTTATACTATTGTGATACTTTTTTATAACAATATGTTACTACCTTTTACATGTTTGTGTAAGTACTGCACATAAGCGTATGAGTACACATATAATAGGTGGACGTCCACACAATTCAATTGCAGAATTTGTCCACTTGTGTGACAAGGTTTTGTGTTAATGAATTTTTTTTTTATAATAAAATTTTTGTAAGGACAATAAGACATCTTTTCCCTTTTTCATTGAACGCTAATTTTCGTTACATAAAAAAATAAAATTGTAAATTAATAAAATATTTGAAAAAAATAAATCACCCAGTGGTACTGAAAAGATCGTAGATTCTTAACTCATTGTCAGGGTCAGCCATTGATGATTAATGCAAGATCAAATTATGAGTCCGGGACTCAGGTTTGTGGTAATCTGGTTGGTGGTGGCAATGGATATTTATATTTATTATAATTTTAATCAATAACATATACTATATAAATATAATGTCACTGTGAAATATATTTAAAATTTTGTAAAAAATTAAAAAATAAACTAAAAATAATTTAATATAGCACCAACACTACTCTCTCGCTTCTCTCTCACCTTTCAAGGGCTTTCCAATTAATAATCCTTTTATATGATCAAAGGATCTATATGGTTTGTTTGGAAAAAAAATAAATAAAACTCGACTTAATCAATCGTTTTTGTTGTTGATTTCAATACTAACGCAATCTAACAATTTGTAAATTTTACGCAAAAAATTCTCTGAATCCTCTATACAAAAATTATTTCCTTTTTTTTCCTTCCACATATCGTACTTATGTCGAACCACGACTATCCAAATTTTAATCTACAATTTGTTTTTAAAAATCTATGTTTTATATAATATAATTTTTTTTTTTCAAAATGTAGAATCTGTGGTTCCGACTCGTTAACTACTCATCGCCGAATTGGATCCAAACCAACCCGATTAGCTCGTGGCTCGGGCCCATTTCCTATTCTGGTCGTTAGTATTGATCTTGATCTGTCATGGGCCCATTTCCATTTGGAAAACGACTTTGCTAGTTATCGACCTGAAAAACGTGCAGGGCCGTCCTCCGAGCTTTAGGTTTTTTTCTGAAATTTTTTTAGCTGGCTTTGTTTTTTTGGATTTTTTTTTTTAGTAAATTCATGTCACTATTTGATAAAAATTTTACGCTTTGTTTTTCAGTTTTTTTTTTCGTTTTTAGTCAAATTTAGGGAAAAATTCCATCAAAGACAAAACTTTGCTAATTTGTAGCAAATATATTATGTCGATTGCTCAACCGTCGAGTAAAAATGTTTTATTCTTGATTTAGTGATTTTTTTTTCAAATTCGATAAATTTTTTAATATTTTTCAAACTTTTTTCGTCAAGAGGAACTAAAAATATAATTTTTTTTATTAAATGATGAAAAAATTCATTAAATACAAAAAAAAAAAACTCGAAAATCAAATAAGCTAAAAAAATCCTAAAAAACTAAGCCAAATGGGGTTTAAAAAAACAAAAAAAAACAAAAATCTCATCTACCAACATCAAATAAATTTGTGTAAGAGTTAACAATCTTTCAAAACAATTGCTCCTTGTGTACAGATGGAATATACTAAAAGACTGTTTGTTTCTACATTCTTGTGTTCTATCTATGATAATTGTCCCGCTATTTTGTTAACAACCAAATTCCATTATACCAAAGAGCTAGGATGTTTTATGTCCTTACAGCAAAATACAAGACATAAAATTTAAATGAGGGGATTACACACTTCTTTGTCAAATCTCCTGAAATATCCAAGAAAAAATAGTAGAGGAGGTCATGCAGATTTCGATGAATCGAAACCAAAACACGTCGCCAGTGAGGGTTTATGATCCAAACTGCAACAATTGCCAGCAAAATGAACAGAAGAAACAATAAACACTCACATAGAAAGACTCCATATACATGAACACTACCATCATCTCCTGGTATCCTTGTCTTGTGCATTGTTGATTTGGTTGGGTTTTTAGCAACTGTTAGGGCAATGGAGGTCCACAGAGAAGGGGATTTCCCTCGTAGCTACTTCTTCAAAAGTGAGAACTGAGCTTTTTGTTCTGGCGTTGCACCTGATAAGTTGTTGTGTGCCACACTAAAGACTTCCAAGGTGTTTAATTCAATCAATTGAGGAGGGATTCTTCCATTCAAAGAATTATAGGAGAGATCTAAACTTTCGATCTGCTTCAGCTGTGAGAACATTGCTGGGATTGATCCAGTTAGATTATTATGTGAAAAATTTAGTGAATGCAGTTCACCCAAATTTCCCATACCAGCTGGGATTTCCCCAATCAAATGGGTGCAAGAGAGATCAATTCCTGACATGTAAAAAAGATTAAGGCCTCTGTATGCATAATATCCATGCTTTTTCATGAACTCTACTTGGTTCGTGAAGGTAATTAATGGGCTATATGCGTCAAACTCCAAGTGAACTTCTTTTCTCCAATACATTGGGTCCTTCAAATCATATGGATCCAACCAAACTCTGTCTCCAAAAAAATTTTCATTGGATGGCTCAAAAGGAATATCACTAAGGCAAGGAGGTATGAGACCAGAAATGTTATTTTGGGAAAGGTCCAATAGGCTTAACTCTTTCAACTGGCATATTTGATTGGGAATTTCACCTTCAAAATGATTGAATTTTAAGCTAAGAATGCTTAACCCAGAAAGATTACCTATCCAACCAAGAATGGTACCTGTGAATTTGTTTTCACCATTGACAACAATCCGCAGTTGCTTCGCCCACCAAAGACTCCTCCCATGTTGGGAGGCTATTGCCATGTGGGTGGTTAATGGAATCTTTAAGTTGCAAAAGAGCAGTCCTCTCTTGCTCCAAACACCCATAACACTCGCCAAAACTAACATTACCCAATACCACATAATCATTCTCATCTCTTTCAACAAAGAGATACACTTTTTTTTTTTTTGCATGTTCCATATTTGGCACTCGAGCTTGCACATGTATAGCATCGAGAGGTCCGAGTTCTTAATAATAATAATAATGTAAAAAAAGAGCATTGTGTTGCACTGGGCCCTCCCATTTATTGATCTGGCTCCTTTTGTTAAAAAATAAAAAGGAAACTTTAGTTAGTTTTAGATTAATTGATTGGAATGTTACCTCAAACTATTTGTATTTCGTCTTCTTAATAATCACACATAGTTCATCGTATTGATATTGATAACTGAACGATGACCACATTTTATTTACCATAATATGTTCAAAGTACTAATAAAACAGGTTCTAAAAATCGTTAGGCGGTAATCGGGCGGCCGATGGGGCCTAGCGCCTATGCGGTTAGGCGTCCGCCTACGGGGCCTATGTGGTTTATTATTATTATTTATTGATTTATTTATTTAAATCATTAATATTATCAAAAAAATAATACTAATGACCAATATCAAAATTTTCACCAAAATGATATCAAAATAGTAAGTTCAAATTTAATGTTGAATAATACAAAGAGCGACGATAAAAATGTCATTTAGGTCCTAAAATAAATAAAAATTAGAAATTAAGGTCTCTAAAAAGAGCTAGCGTTAAGCGAGCAGACGGAGGCCCAGCGCCTAGGCGGGGGCCTAGGCGTCCCTAGCGGCCGGGGAGGGCCCAGCGCCTTATGCGGGGCCTAGGCGGCCTAGGCGTAGGATTTTTAGAACAGAGCTATAAAAAATCACAAACGAGTGTCGTTAATTAATGTCTAACCTTTGTAAGTGGTGTATCAAAAAGATGCAAGAAAACATTCTGATCACTATATATTATTGCTAAAATGTTATTATAGTTCGTTGTATACATGTGGATTTTCAAATATTTAAGGGATTGAGTGTTAGTTTTAACAAAAATATAAAAAATTAGTCATAGGTGGCTTATAAACCTAGTGTAGAACGGAAAGTCGAATAAAATCTATCTATCTATCTATGAGAGCCACAAATCTTAGCATGAACTATTTTAAAATAAGATAGTTTTCGATAGAGAACTTAAAATCATTTAAATTCTAAGTGTTTGGTTACTCTAAAAAAAGTCTTGGTTTTTAATTCTACCCTTATTTAAAGGGGATATAGATTGACATGGGCACCGATGGTGACGATGTTGGAGCCGGTGCCCAATGACATCGACGCTACCGTTGTCATTGGTGACGGTGACAGTAAAGACAATGTCAACAAACAAAGAAGGAAAAAAATTATAAATGAATTTTTTATTATTATTCCAACAATTCTCAAAAGATTCGTAAAAGAAAAAGAAAAAAAAATCTGATTATTTCAACAAATTATCATATGTGCGTATTTGTTATGTGTAATTTATAGAATGATAAATTTATCATTTTATAAAAAAATATAAAAAAGAATAATAAATTTATCATTCTACACAAAAATAATATATATACAAAATATAAATTAAAATATATAACAATAGTAAAATATTTGATAGTGGTATATTTAATTGAAACACATAATAAACATAAAATAAATTTCTCATTCATAATTCATTACATTTTTAGTTGAAAAATAGAGTGAGAAATACATCATTTCAGTCAATAGGACTTTCTAGAGTTTTTAAATTAGCTAAAATTTATTTGAATAAAAATGCAACTAACATGACTTGGATTTCAAAGCCCCTCTTAAAATCACTCTGCTAAATAGATATTTCAAATCCATATTGATAAACATCCAAAACTCCACGTTGAAATTCGTGGGTATGAAACAGATGAGGGCTGGGATTCGTCTTTTTACCACCTCTCTCATATTACTTGGTGGGTCCCATATATCTATTTAGGATTAATTACACTTTTCATCCTTCAAGTATCATCTGATTTCCATTTAGGCCCTTAAAAAAAATTCCCACATTAACCCTTCAACAACCAATTGTTTCCAATGTACCCCAATTGACACCCCAATTGTTGACTAAAAGCACCTTGTCAGAAACACGTGGCTCACTTGATGCCGCATAGTGCCACTTGGCACCCCATATCTCCAAACCCATATTTGAACCCACCCAATCCCAACCAAATCAAAACCCGAACCTAAACCCAATTATCTCCCCTCATCTTACTCGCCATCACTCTCTAGGGTTTAATGCCAAAAACCACCACACTTCAAAACCACCCGCCGCCCTACCCAACCAAACCCTTCTTCCATCTTTCCATCTCTACCAACATGAAATTTCCATAATCCTCCATTGGTTAGAGCCAAGAAAAAAAAACTTGAAAGGCAAAATTAGAAAATAATAATACTTTAAGGGGACAAAGTATAATTAACCTGTCTCTATACATTTCCTTTACAAAATCTTGCATTAAGTCTAGTTTTATGTACAAAGACTTCCAATTAGATTCTATTTGCATTATTTGAGGAAACTTTGACTTGGAGTCCATGAATCAAATCAATTACTATCTCCACAATAGAAAGCAATTTCTCAAGTGGTTAGAACCAGAAAAATAACGAAGAATTTCAACAAATTGGAAATGTATGGAGTAACGTGTTCCCTCTACCATCATGCATTAGTACCAGGACCCACCTATTAAATGCCAGTGAAGACTTTGACTTGGGTTAGGAAGAATGATCAAAGTTTCCACAATTTCGAAAATGCATTTTGGAAATTCCAAGTCTTCCCAACTTGGCGTTGGAATGAGTCTATTGCTAGTGATGCTCATTTTCCATGGAACAGATTGGTCAGAACAAATTTTGTGGAAAGGGACGAATTTTACATTATATTAATTGTTAAATTTGAATTTGAGTCCACATTTATCAAATGGTGGTGAGACCAAAAGGCAAAACTTCACTAAAAATTGTGACCTCAAGTGAAAAGAAAAAAAACATAAATCACATATATTTCTTCGTACTGATAGATCATGCCATCGG
>VIGQ01000349.1:32500-46662 GCA_009663005.1 Actinidia chinensis | reverse complement strand
TCTCTCTCTCTCTCTCTCTCTCTCTCTCTCTCTCTCTCTCTCTCTCTCTCTCTCTCTCTCTCTCTCTCTCTCTCTGTGATGATGATGATAAAGGAGAGCAGTAGAACAAACGTCTCTTCTCATTCAATAAGCCAAAAATATCCCAGACCCAGACGGAGGAATTTGTTTTAGTGAAATAATCTAATAACAACGAATCATATAATAAAAGCCAATCACACAAAAAAAAGTGTATTTCACAGTCCCATGGTTTCATTTGCACTCATTTGTTTTTCTTCGGCCTTGTTTGGAGTAAGTTTCTGTTTACTTTACGAGTATTTTTGTCTTGAACTTTTGAAAAAAAATCGTTTTTATTTAAAAAATCTAAAAATAGTAATTTTTTAGTAATTTTTTTCCTTCAAATTCGATGAAATTCTTACTTTTATGATCTCCTAAAAATATAAAATTTTGATCAAATAAAAAAATACTGAAAACAAAAAAAAATAAAAACAAGATCAACAGAAAAAACAATTATAACAGGTCCAAAGATAATTTATTAAGATAAATTTATCTAAATACTTATGTTTACTTGCATATTTTTGTTTATATAAAAAAATATTTGACTAAATTCACCTTAAAGAGATAAAAAAAATAGGATAAACTACATTTGCCCCCATAAAGTATTAACCGATTCCCACTTTGACCCTCAAACAAAATATTTTTCCACTTCGTCCTCTAACTCTTGAATTGATTGCAATCAAGACCAACCATTAACACCGTCCAAATCTTTAGAAGGAATATTACATGTTGGTGCCATGTAGGTGCCACATGGCCCAACCCGGCCTAACCCATGATCCATAATACATGAATTGTAAAAACAAATCTAATTACTAACCCTATGTTCAAAATTAAAAAAAAAATCCCTAACCCTAAATCCAACCATATTCGATTCAATCCCTAACCCTAGCCTAAAACAAGACTCCCTCCATCTCCCAGCCACCTACCTCGCAACCCAGTCCTTAAATCACTCAGGGAGAGAGAGAGACTGGTCAAAATCCGTCGCCACTGCAATCACAAACCTCCGTCGCCATCTACAACTTTCAGATACCACAACCTCTAGTGCGTGTGTGTATGGGTAGCGTGGGTTGTGATTACACGATGGCAGATCTGATAGCGGCATTGCCATTACTGGTGGTGACTATGTAGGGTTAGGGAAAGGAAGGGAAACCAATGGATGAGGCTAAATGGGTTTGGAAAAGGTGGGTTAGGATTTTGGGCAGAAGGGTATGGATCTAGATCACTAGGTAGGCACCACATAAGCGACATGTAGGTAGCTTTTGCCATCTTCAGCTAGATAGTTGGATGGAGTTAGTGCTTGGGCTTGATTGCAAACAATTGAAGAGTTAAAGGTCCAAAGTGGGAAAATATTTTGTTTGAGTACCAAAGTCGGAATTAGTCAATACTTTAAGGGAGCAAAAGTGTAGTTTACCAAAAAATATAGTAAAATTAGAGAAAATGAGAGTATTGAAAATCACTTGAAAACAAAAATTATAATAAACAAAACAAATTTCTGAAAATATTTAACGACTAGTCCTAATATAAAGGCAAACAGGGTCTAAGATAATTTATTAAGATGAATTTATCAAAATACTTATGTTTACTAAAATATTTTTGCTATATAAAAGATATTTAACTAAATTCACCTAAAGAGAAAAAAATGTAATGCAATTAGAGTTTTTTTGTTGAATACAAATGGACCCATGAAGTTTGGAGAATTACATAACAAATCCTAAGGTTTCAACTGTCAAATCACATGACAATTCTCCCCTTTCTTTAGTTCATTGTTAGGTAACGGAGTGTGATTATGTTAGGAAAAAAAAATCAAAATACCAACTTTAACCTTGGGATGGCAAAACCCAGATCCAATCTTCTTTTGCAGTATTTTCATTCTATCTACTAGAACTTTCTTATTCCTTCGACATATTGGTTTGGATGATTTGTTGATATCAAATCTCTCGTTGAAAGATTTTGGGTCATCATTTAATGAGGTATTTGTTGTCGTTGAATTCATATTAAAAAATTATTTATTTAAAAGTAGAAATAAAAAAATTGAATAATGGAGCTTCCACAAATTATTATTTTTTTAACTTTATGTTTTGTTTAGCCCATAAATAAAACCCAAAGCAGAAGCTGTAATCAATATTCTGACACAACTTTTAAGATAAAAAAAATAAAAATTATAACTAATAAGTTTCAACAAAAATACTCGATAACTTATCTAATTTGAAAGGTCAAATGGTTCATTCTATATGAATACTAAAGCAAGAATCGTAAAAATACATAATTTAAACAATCAAACGGGAACGGATACGAGACATACAAGGGTTACGGCCGGTGGAAGAAGGAAGAGGTGGGTATCTAGGTAATTTCATTCTCGTATAAAAGGGTAACAAGGGGATTGTATTTTTTCATTTGCCCGAAATCTTAGGGGAAGTATTTGTAAAAATCCCTTGTTTTATGGTAGAAATAGAATTTAGAGAGAGAAAGGGAGGAGGGGAAGAGAATTTTATAGAAAAATGGGGAGGTGGGAAGTACTTTCAGGTGCAAGGTTTTCTGGGAAATGCTTTCGGGAGAAGGGAAAATCTGAATCTCTGATCTACTTTTCGTGCCATCTTTTCAAATTTTTTTTATTTTATTTCACTTGCAGTTGTCTCCATAAATTAGAGATAATGCAGAGAGAGAAAGAACCTTTTCGATTTTATAAAAAAATATAAAATATAATATTTTACACTTTTTTTTATTTTTCTTAACAAGAATAATATGAAAATGTAAAATTTTTTATTTATTTGAAAAAAAGTTTACGAAAAATTACAAAAATTATTTTCTTCAACAAATTATCTAATTAATTTATCTTAATAATTTTTTTCAATTTTTAATTATTTTTTTTATAGATTACTCTCGTTAAGAGTACTCGAAAAAGTATAACTATTGATCAAACGGTGAAATAAGTTAACTAAAAATAAAAAAATTCAAAAAATAAGCAATTAAAATATCTCAAAAAAGGCCAAACAAAACTGAGCCAAAATTATCTATAAGTGTATGTTTGCCTTCTAGCAATTTCTGCTTTTGATTAACGATAAAAAAAACACCTTAATAAGCTTGAGTAATTAATAAGCTTTTGATATGACTCATGTAAAAAAATGTAGAAGCAAAAGAAAAATTGTCAATTTTTTTTTTAAAATGAAATACAAATTAAATAATGAAATAATAAAGTGATTTTTGAATAGCAACAAATTGAAAATCAAAAGTGTTTGGCGGTCAAGAAAAGGAAATTGCTAACTCTATTATGGCAAAAGAAAAGTGAAATAATAAAAGCTACTTGTAACTCCATCTAAATGGAAAGATAGCATTACCGGAATATTAGGGTGAAGTAGGGTGTGATTGGACTACGAGTCCAGTCCATTCTGTGTTTGTTTTTTAACATGGCTTCGGACTAAGTTCGAACAGACCCAATAGGTCCTCCATACTTGGGACAACTTGTCCTGAGGGTTTCATATTTATTTAGTCCCCAAGTAGTCCGGGAAAAATATTTGGGCAGTCGGGGTAATCAAACAGTCCTGCGAAATAATTAATTATGACATGTGAGATATTTGAATCTCAATTTTTTATGATTTTTTTAGTTTTAGGAATATTTTTTAATATTTGGTTTAGTTAAGTTTCTAAGGTTCCCTTTCTAAGGCTCCGTTTGGTCAATTTTTAAAAGCTAAGTTTTTTTTAAGCCTGCTATAAAAATGCCATTTTTTTGGAATTTTTTTTGCTTTTGTGGCTTAACTTTAGTAAAATTAAGCAAAAAAAAAGCTGAAAAAAAATTGGTGCCAGACGGGAGCTAAGGAATCCAAAAGGTGAAAATTATATATATAGCTTTTATGGGAACACTTAATTAATATTAAGATGTTACTTAGCATTAATATAATCAACGACTAGATGGTATAAACGACACAAGGAAATGGTACTAACCCTTTTTGAGATTCTGTTAACTTTTGATTACTACTTTTTTTTACTTCACTACTTTTTTGGAAGTGTTCATGAACAAATATATCATTATATATTCCCTTTTACTATGCACGCTTTCCCTTTCCTGTACGCCAATTATAATGTCTCAAGTTCTTTTTTTTTTCAAAGATACGACGGATGTTATCGAATGAATCAAGTTAAATTACTATTAGTAGATGTTCGATGCTTTTCTATATAAGTTAGGAAAGTAAACTCAAAAAACAGCTTTCTTAAAGTTTATGGGTATAATCACTTGAGGTAGCTCAGGAGTTTCGCAATCTATTTTTCACTTATTAATCTCTCTCTTTCTTTACTCAAGATTCTTTCGATTTTTGTTTATCAAAAAAGGACAAATCTAAAATTTTGGGGATAACCACAAGGATAGTTACATACACCCTCTTAAAAACTTCTAAGTAACATCGCCATCTCTTGTTATTCAAATATACGATTGACTTCCTCTGTCCACTTAACACCATGAGTAGTATGTTGAATTTACTATAATACTTCATTTGCTAGTCAAGTTTACTCAAAAACCTTGCCTCTTCTCCCTCTTTCTCATCTTGAGTTCGCCTCATTCCTCGCTCTCTCTGTGACTGATAGAATAAGAGTCCGAATGGTAGGAAAAATATTTGAACTGTATGGTTAGATTATAATAAATTTAATTTTTATTCTTTCCATACTTAGTATTTTTCAACCCTATTCCAGTCTCTAACCTCAATACATTCTCTCCATATTTACTCGATATCTAAAATCCTATATATACCTATCCTAACCTGTAGTTTTTTCTCTACATTCACCCTATTTGTTCATTTCCTCTTCTGGTTTTTATCTCACACTCGCTGAAAGGAAAGAAATAGACCATTGATTATATAGTAGAAGATCACCGTAGAAGTCCCAAAGCGGCAAGTTGAGATAAGCTTTGCATAACTGATAGAATTTTCATTAAATTAAAAGCCTAGTTATGCTAAAGTGGACTTATATATGGATGCTTTTGTTGTATTAATATTATCTTCCCATCTTAAATATGGAAATAGGTGTGTGAGAGAGAGGGGTGGAAAGCTTTATTTAGCAAACTACTTGCTGTTGTTTAAACATACCCCCATTTTAAGCATCGATACCATAATATTCTTCCACTTAAAGAGGCTTAAGTATACCTCAACACCCTCCACTTCTCCACTTTCACTACAATGTTTCCACACTTCCACTTTTACATAGTTGAATTTCAAATATCTCTATCACTTAAAGTTGTTTAACTTAGAATAATCATCAAAAGTGTCTCGTGGAGTGGGGTTCCTTCACCAGGAAAAAGTTTTTCCACTACACCCCAAGCCTGTTTACTTATCACCTCTCCCCCACCAATAATAGGCGGAACAAGATTCAAAAAGGCTTTTTCTCCAAGATTTTCCATGGATAAACCAATGACCCAATTGTTAAGGAGTTCTTCAGTCTTATTGTCAGGCTAGTTGGGATTTATTTGACTTATTCAACACCTAAGGCCATTTCCCCACAAGTTCAAAGTGCCTTAGATCCATTGATGAGCAAAAGGAAAGTTCACTAGAGGCTAATTGATGGGAATTATGAGAAAGGGCCCACTCTTTTAGCCAATGCATGCCAAAACCCCACCTTCATATCTACAATAGTATAATAAAATGTATAATAGAAGGTGGTGCAAGGAAATACATGTGTACGATATGAAATCTTATTATAAAATCAACTTTTACTCTTTACTAACTACCAAATTTTTTTTAAGTGATTGAGAGTAGATGAGGAAGAAAGAAAGAATGGGTGAAAATAGTGAATGTAGCAGTGAATCGATTTAAAATATGAAGTCTAAAAATCTTAAAACAATTGAAAAATAGTGACAAAATACGCTAAAATAATTTTGTAAGGCAAAATCGCATTGAAAACATACGTGACAGTTATTGAAGACATACGTGACGGACCTTAGTTTCGAGGCAGTTCCCACCAAATAAAAAGTAAGTAGCCAATGATAGTGTATATATATATAATAGACACACACACGTGATAAAGTATATCAATTTTGCTAATGAGAGGGAAAAATAGAGATTAATGAGAAAGTTACAATTTGCAGTGATAAAAATACGTTAAATATTTACAACATTATACATAATGAGGACGCATTAATTACTAAGAGTTCAACCATTGAAGATCCAATTATAACCAAGCTCCAAACAAAATGTAACCTAAATACTAACAACAAATTGCGTGGTGGGTGGGGTAAAATCTTTTGGTAGCTTCTTGTACTCGAGCAAGTAAACTTTGAAACCCCCCTATAGCCCCTCCTTTTGCTTGCCTTTAGAATATAGAAAGTGGCCTTTCTTTTTGATTGATGAGGGATTAGGAAAGAGAAGCACCAATCAAGCAAAAAACAAAATGACCGTTGGTTTCCTTTTTCCACAATAGAAGGAATTGTGTAATCATTAGTTAAAAGAAACTTGAAATTAAAAAGTTTGATGTCCCCCCAACTTGCTTTTGGGATAAGAAATCTAGAAATATATGATTACAGACGCACCTTATTATACCATTGGCGAGTTTCAAAATGATCAAAAAAGGTAATCCTGATCATGTTATAAATTGACTTCATTAGTTACTTAATCAAAAATGATCGAGAGATAGAGAGTGTAAAGTAAACGCCGCGTCGTGTTGTTGGATAGCGAGTTCATGGAGAACTTTTTGCGTTTAGAGACTAAACGATACCATCAATGGCCTCCAATTGTTGTAGAATTCTTTATTAATAAGTTGATTTTGGCAAATGACTTCGTTTACAGCATTTAATTTAATTTATTATTCACTTTTCATAGATTAATTTTTAGCGTGAAATACACTGCCCACTCATGAGGTTTTGGTTAATACACAAAGCACCCCGGACGTTTTAAAAATGACAGTGACCTTCCCTGAGATTTAAAATTTGTAACAAATTTCTCCCATTTTACACTAATCACTCTTGAGGTTCCAGATTAATACACAAAAGCTCCCTTGATATCAAGCGCCGTTAGCAAGATTGACTGCCCATCCATGACGTCGGCAGAATAGTGGTTGAAACCATATATGCTCGTCTTTTTGACAAAGTTACTATATACTCCACAAAGATGTTGACTGAATGACCAAAAAGTGAATCATATTGACCCATTAACTATTTAATTGTAATTATTTTAACATCATTTTTGTTACTAATCTGTTTAAATAGTGATAAAAATCGATCACGTATTTCCATGTGCTTGAAAAAAAAAAAAAATTAAATGCCCTTATGTCTAAAATACTATTATTTTTTTGTCATTCAATCAACCTTCTTGTGGAGTAATATAATAAATTTATCAAAAGATGATCATAGGATGTAATTTCAACACTATTCAGCCGACGTCAGGGGTCTTGTGTATTAACTCGAACCTCAGGGTGGTTAGTGTAAAATGACGAAATTTGTTACAGTTTCAAATCTCAAGGGATCTCACTGTCATTTTTCAAACGTCAGGGGTCTTTGTGTATTAATCTATAATCTCAGTGGTCAGTGATTTCACCCTATTTTTACTGTTTTACGTGATCACAATAGATCAATTTTTCTAATATACTAAGTTTTTTAGTTCCGAATTGAGGGCTTAACTCAATTTCGTGTTTTGTAAAAAAAAAATTATTTTCTCATCTATACCTTGATGTACTGAATTTTATTCTCTTCTTACGTACGTATTAAAGTAATTAATTAATTTCTAATTTATTTTCAAACATAATTTCTCTTAATTGCTTTATTAATAGTTTTCCTATGTTGTTTCGTGCAATATTCCATATAGGCTGGCCCTCCCATAGCAAATATATTAAAAGGATATTGATTAATTTAATAATATTATTCAAAGCCATAATTTTCTCTTAATTGCTTATTTATATTTTTCTTCGTTGTTTCGTGCAGTATTCCATATAGGCTTCCCACCATATAAGAGAGAGAGAGGATTAAAAGGAACATGAAACTTCTTGATACTGGGTTTGATTATATTCCATCCAGCTTGAATTGAAAGAGAAGGATTAATGTACACAATATGGTTACAACAATTGCTGCGTGTGAAAAAGGAACAGTATAGATGCCTTTAATCCCCACTCAAAAGCTTTATTTGAAGAACAAGGCATCTATTTCAGTATACATTTTTGGAATCTCTAGACTCAAGGGCAGCCAGCGAACAACTGTCTCTTAAAGTTTTTTTAAAAATATTATTTTATAAATAGTATTTTAAACTAAGAATATTTTCAAATTCGATAATCCAAAATTGAAATAATGTACATATTTCATACGTTTAGTTGAGAATTTCGTGTGATTTGAATACGTAGTCGCACCCAAAAATTGAAAAGTAATGTAATAATTATACGTAATTTACGACTTCCATAATTTGAATGTACCGTCGCCACACTAAAAATTGAAAAAAAGTAATATAATATTTCATAGGTAAGTTGCGAATTTTGTACTTTGAATGGCCACAGTCGCTACTCCCAAAAAGTACAATTCTGCATCGATCCCTGTTCTATGATTACCAACTACAAAAAAAAATTCCACCTGAAAGAGACACATCCAAAAAGTATTTTTGCCTCAACTAATGGTGTTGGACCATTGGCTATTATTGCACTACTCATCTATACGTTTTACACACAAGCACTCAACTTTCTAAAAGAAAAATTAGAAAAAGCTTTTGGGAGAATAACTAACCCTTTTGGATACATATTAAAAGGTTGTAATAAGACAAAGCGACGTGAGACCCTTAAACCTCTTACAGTTAGTGTTTGATGTGAAAATAGGGTTCAATTAAAGGAAAAGTTGGGTTTTAAATCGTGGCTTTTAAAGTAAGGACAAATATATCTTTATCATCCCCCTTCCCCCTATGAATATTTGGACACCATTTAAAATAATTGTTAGGGTATCTAAAGTCTAAGCATATCCCACTAATTCTTTTGCTTGTCTCGTGTGGGCTATTCTCCTACTCAATTCTCGGTTCTTTCTCTTTTTCCACACATACGAAAGAGAAAATAAGAAAAGGGGTAGAATGAACTTCGTCAACCATGAGAGAGAGAACTTTACCCTTCATATGATGCATTTTTAATCCTAGCAGCTATATATGTTTATATAATATGTTTATTAATAACCTTGGGTTAGCTGGACTGGTTTAAAAAAACTCTGTCTTTATTTTTACGGGTCACCATTCGATCGAGTCTATCAGAGATACTGAAGTTTGTTTGACAGTTAACTTTGAGGCCAGTCCCTCTCGACCCCCATTGCGTCTGAGACAGGATGTTGTTGCTGTAAAAAAACAAATACACGCGTTGATATGAAAAATATATAGAACCTTTAGGTTAACTCGACTGTTAAAAATTTTCTTTGTTTAAAGAGCCATAGGTTTTGCGTCCTATCAGATTATACTGGAGGTTTGTTGTCAAATAACTTGAGGGCCAATCTCTCTCGGAACCCATTAGGCTAGACGACGGGGATGCTGTGATTGCTGTGCTATAAAAAAAAAAACGCATTGATATACAAAAATGGAAATAATGAGAAAATAAAAGATAGAGAATTGATTTTGCTGGTGTTGTTGCTCAAATTCTTGCTTGAATCGCTTAAATTTGTTAATTTCCTTCACGCTTTTCTTTTATTTTTTATTTTTTTTTTAGAAAAGACAATGTTTTATTATAAATTAGGAATATTACAATTCGGGAAGGGTATTACAAAATCGGGAGCAACTTCCATGCATACAAATATGGCTCCGTTTGCGTCAGTTCTTTTAGTTTTTTTTTTTTTTTTTTTGCTTTTTAGCTTAAAATAAGCAAAAAAAAGCTAATCAGAGTTGGCTTTTTTGATTTTATTGTTTTGCTTTGTTGCCTTGCTTAGTTTTAACAAAAGTAAAGCCACAAAGAAAAAAAAGTCAAAATTCTTAACTTTTTTGATAGCAAGTTGAACAAAAAAAAAAATGTTTTTAAGCATTACCAAACGGAGCAATATCGAAAACCCAAACGGGATAATAATTTTTGCTTGTTGAATCCAACGGCATTATAATCAACCCTTGGAAAAACGGGATAATCTTTTTTTGGAATTTAGAATTCTAAAAAGTCCGAAAAATCCAACTTCTTCATGGGGTTGCTAAATCGGACCTTATACAGAGAAATTGTTTTTTTTTCCTCCCCTCTTGGGGTCAATGGATTAAGTTCATTCAAGTAAACAAGTTACAAAAGAACTTTTGTACAATTTAATGCGAGCCAAACACCCAAAGAAAAAAAATCTTATGGATTTAGAAACCGACTACAATAATTAAAATAAAAAATTAATGATTTTACAAGACATGTTGTGGGGGTGATGAGAATTTGAGTCTCAACAAAGGGACGGTTGTTGGCGGTTTTTGCCCTGTACAGTCAGTCTACAAGCAGAACTAGTTAGAAAATCGAAGCTAATACGGGGGCTTTTTTTTACAGGGAAGTTGGCGATTCGCCTATCACATTATGGAAAAACCTCATTCATCGTGAGGGTGGGTTGGGTATCAGAGTCTTTTTGTGTAGTTATCATTGTTATGTAAGCTCAATTAAGACATGTCACCAAGAGTGTTCCGAGATAAGCCGAACAATGTAGCTGTACTAGTGTAGCGGTTCGGGCTCCAAGCTCAATCACGGTGTGACGCTGCGGTGATCAACTATATTCAGTGTAAACCTAGGTTGCTATTTATGTCCTACAATATGTTAATGAGACTTCTAAAAAATGCATTAGTTAATTATGGACTGCTTGTGATCGATCTGTACGGTACATTTCTGCTCTAAAGTGGCCGCACGAAAAGCTGCAAAAACAAAATTATGTGGTGTGTGTGTGTGATGTGGATGATGTGAGGAGAGAGAAGGAGAGAGAGAGGTGGGCAATAAGTTGAAAGTTTCGTGGCATGCTCTGATAACAATGTGTTGGCAAACATCTCTTAAACAATTTTACAGAGCGAGTACATGCAAAGGCACTTTTAGAGAGGAAATAGCCCAGAACATGTAGAGACACAAGTAGACACTTTTACTTCACACTAACACCCTAGGCCATTACCAGAAAGGTTCTGATCCTTGAACTTGAAGTGAATGGTTGAAGAAGTGTTTTTTAAAGTGTACAAAAACAACGCAAGGGGGCGGGTGCGGAGTGTTTCCGAGTCGTTTTAATTAATCATAAAACGACGTCGTTCATGATCAAGACCAAAACGGACGTCGTTTTAGTTCTAAAGCGTACCAAAACGAATCATTTTGTGCACTAATACACCATGCACTTCAGAGGATCCGAACTCTTACCTGAACGGCATGAACATGTCTAATGATTAATGACCTTTTGTCTCTTTGCATTGTAAATAATTGGGTTCAAAGTTTTAACATTGGGTAAATTATTAATTTTGGACCCTATGACTTGGACCAAAATGTCATTTTTAATCTTACTTCTCTTTGTATAAGTTAACTCTACACTTTCAGTCAGTGCAATGTAGCCTTCCATCTATTTTTCGTTCAATTAAGGTCTACATGCCCATTTTATGTAGGTCACATGGCCTCTTGTCGCGTAATAGTAAATGAATAGAAATGCCATATTAACAATTGATTGTTAGGGGGATCAATTTTTTTTTTTTTTGATTAGATGGAAGAAAGAAATTTTTTATTCAACTCAAATTGAGGATTCGGTCGAAGTGTAAGGCTCCGTTTGGATATTATGAATTTTAAAATTTAAATCTGTCCGAAAAAAAAAAATCCGTCGAGGTATAGTTAGATTGCGGAATAGATTAAAAAGATTTAAAATCAAGAAAATTCAAACCATTAAATTTAAAATCCATAGAAATTTGATGATTAAAAATATAGTAAATTTAAGTCCAATATTTAAAAATCTGTATATTGAAAGTGCAGCTGAAGGGTGCAATAGGTATAATTTATCCTTCAAAAATTGTCACAAATGCCTGGAATGAACTCTCTTTTCCCCAATCCAAAAAAAATGGTCACACCCAATAAATGCATGAGAAAAGAGATATTTAAGTGAAAAGTGGATGAGGTGTCCACTTCCAGGCAAAACCCGAAGATTCGCCGCCGAAAGGTTGGTGGTGGAATTCGTGTCCAGCGGGAAACTGATTTTGGTCAAGACCACGAAAAATAAAAATAGGAAAAAAATTACCCTTTCCGCCTTCTATTTAACAAAATCTCACTTTGCACCGTCTATCAATCTGTATCCAAATTCCTAACAATTTACACAACTTGTTCCATGTTACCCTCATTTAATTTTAATTAAGTGAGGGAGGAGACCACGTAGCTTTCCAAAATTAATGATCAGTCTGTTAGGTTTTGTTTGGATAAAGATTTAGTGAAGGAAAAAGGGAAATGAAAGAAAAAAAGGTAAATGATTTAATAGTTTCCGAATAACGGTTGTGAATTCTAACATTTTTATTTTTATTTTACCAATTCTGATCCAAATACAATGTAAGAAAATGACAATTTAAACAAAAATATATAGTATGCTGTAGTGAAACTAGGTTGCTGAAAGTCCTACTTAGCAACGTACATTGATATTTAGGTCCACGATTGATCTTTATTCGTGAGAGGACACCTTGTGGACTTGTGAGACAGGCAATTGTAAGTTTAAGAAAAGAGAGGAAAAAAAGAATTAGTTAAATATAGCTAAATGTTGTCAGTTTCGAGTTTCTTTTAATAAAAGATAAAAAAACAATCTATTTTTAAGTAATTTTTTAGTATTTTGAAATCAAAATTTAGATTATGACTTTTTTAACATATAATAATTTCTTCGTTCAATGCAAATCGGTACAAAAAAAGTTCGGCAATGAGAAAATACTCAAAACTCAGAGAGAAAATGTGAAACTATAAAAAAAATCATCAAATTTGAAAAAAAGAAGTTTGAAAGATAGAAAAAAATCTATTTTTAAAGCATATTTTTTATTATTTTAATCAAATAAATTATTTTTTATGTTTAATATTCTATCAGGTCCCGAGACGAATCAGTTTAAAGCAAAGATGAAAATACTCGAAAAACTCATAGAGCTCTAAAATTAAGGCTAGGGGCCTACAATTATTGTTGAGATCCAATGATTTGACTTCTTTACCTATGAACACTTCTGCCCAGCCCATATAGTAAATAGGTGGGCACTATTTCAGCTTGAATGAAAATTTGAGTCGGCCCCCAAACCAAAAGTCCCTACTTGAATTATGTAATTTTTCTATTATTTGATGAAAATTTATTTTTTTTGGCAAATTGCGCGGAATTATATGAAAATTGTATCGAAAAATTGGACAGGCTAATAAGAACAAAAGAGCAAGCAGGCTCTAGCCGTAAATAATAGATTAGCTAGTAAAAAGGGTATATTCATTTTTTTTAGCTTGTCTGTTTTTCTTACGTTCCATTAAAATATTATATTTATTTGTACATTGATGAATTATATATATAAATGAAAAAACATTGGGCATCTAGAAGAAAGTGGACAATAAATACAAAATTGACTACTAAGTTATAGTGATGACTCTAGTGCTGCACAATTGAAGTAGGGGGCAGTGAGTTCGTTCGGAGGAGTTTATGATTGGCCCATTTAGAAATTGAATCGGTTCGACAGTTACTCTTAGTTGGAGTCTCCTCAGGTTAGCTACCCCGACAAAGTTTGCTCGACAGAGCAACTGACTGTTGTGAGGCCCAATGCCCTGCTCACGAGCCTAGCCTATTCCAACCTGATTTTTTGGGCTCAGACCGCCAACCAACAAAAAATTCAATAAAAGAAAATTGAGCTAATCCAGTTGGGGCGACCACCTAAATTGCTACAAAACATTTGGGCCAAAACTAAGCCAGCCCAAAAAAAACAATACGGAAAAAATCTAAAAAAAATACGTTAAAAAAAAAAAAATCAAGTAATTGGCGAGGCCCATCCATTGGCTAGGTCCGGGCTCCCAGGACTGAGTTGGACTAGGACTCTAGAATTCAAACTAGGCCAAGCACGACCCGTCACTTGCACGGACGGACTTAATCCGAACTGAATCTGCCCTAACCTGCGCTCAACTTGAATTGAATTGATGGTCCGATTGATTATACATACACACCTACACTCGTAAGAGTTTACGAGCTTAGTCGGAAAAGTTAAAGTAATTAGCCTTTAAGT